>WMED01027579.1:0-10599 GCA_019650415.1 Pipa parva | reverse complement strand
CAGGTTACACAGCATCATCCACTACACTGTGCACCATCCCCCACTGTGCATCTCCCCACTGTACATAATCCTACACTGTGCATCGAGCCTCCCCAGCCAGTAACACTGACAGCTTCCTCAGTAACTGACTGGGGAAGCTGTCAGCGTTACTGGCTGGGAAGACTCAAAGCACAAGTGCATTGAGCTCCCCAGCCTAGAGGCACACGCGATCACGTGATCACGTCATGAAGCCGGCTTCATTGTACAGCCTCTCAACCCGACTCTCTGCTAGGCTTCTAGCAGAAAGTCGGTTTGAGAGGCAGAGCCACTGAGGGATAACTTTTAAAAGGTAAGTATTTTTTTATAGATTTAAATGACAAAGTTGTTTAGTCTAGCATACTATGCTAGACTAAACAATGCCACTATTTGGTGACGCGTGCACTTTAAAGACCTCTGTAAGTTCATGACTAGTGTAGACACCCTAATTAGTTGCATTTTGTAGACACATTGCAAAGTTTTCTCAATAGGAGAATATAGGAAAGTGACAAAAAGATGTGAATTCATAGCTCTACATGACTATTCACCTTTTTAAGAATGAGGCCCTAAATAAATGTAAAATGGTGGAATATAAAGAGACAGTTGAGGGAATCAAATTATTTACTTTTTAGAGGGATATTTTTATCCTCGAATCATTTTAAAAGAATAATATTTCAAATCTAAAACATTCACAAACAGCACTGTACTGTTATTTTCTAACTAAAGATACTCAGTTTTAATCAAATTATTCTCTAGAAGTATTATTTTCTGCCTTTGCGTGGATCTCATATTAAGCGCCCTCCTGGGCTTACCAATCTGAACTGGTGAAAACAATGATTTCTCTATGACACCATAGTATGCCGCAGGCTACTTATCCGTTATAAACACAGTTTATACTGTATATACAGTGAGATAAGACTGATTTGCTGGTAAAGATTCAGCAGGGAAAATATCTTCTGAATGAAATCACTTTTTAGGTTACTTAGCAGTTTACAGGTGTCTTAAAATGGTAATTGTAAAACTTTAACATCACATCTATATGTAATGATTTTATTATTATACGTTTACTGTATTAAAAAAATATAAGAAAATCTTCTAAGTATGTCAGCTGGAACACGCCAACATTATCTCCAAAAATATTTTAATTTTGACACCATCATGCGGAGGACACCATATGTTCAAAGTACTGAAATGATTCTAAGTGTAAAATGCCATTAAGAGCAAGCAGACACTAAGCAGTCATCCTTCCTTTCACTTCTACTTGGGGTAAAGTGTTAATTAAGGAGTGCCTGGCACTGCACATGTTTACATTAAAGGAAAAAAAATGTTATCTCGTACTATTACGGAGTGTGTAAAGTATGTATAATAGTGTTTCACCCCACCAGCAGTCTATACATCCTAATGCTAGCGCAGAATATCCTCTATAGAAAATTCACCTCTAAGAAAATTCTAAAATGAACCCTCCTGGTGGTTATATAAGGTACTGCAGAAGGAAAAGTCATAAAAATGCACAAGTGAAGGTCACGTGTCAGAATATTGTAAAATGGGACCGACCGTCTGTGTGTCTGTCTTGTGTTCTAGAGATAGTAGGGTTAAGGAAGTTGGGTTTAAAGGAGAACTATAGCTGAGCAACGTATATAACTGATCTTAACCATTATCAGGATATTTGCAGTACTGCTGCATGTTCAGTCTCCTTCTCATCATCCTATGCCCAGAATCGTTGTTTGAAAACTCCCTGATGCAGCTCTGTGTATGTGATGTAGACCGTCGCTAAGTACAGTACCAGTATGCGCAGAGAGATTTTTTTTTTTTAGATCTGCGCTTGTGCTTTAGTGGCCAGTGTAGGTATTGTGGTAAGAGTTGTTAAAATTTGGACTGGGCTATAGAAACATTTCCCTTTCTGCTAAAATGGATGAAGGAAAAACATTCTGCAGGGTAGAGATGGATTAAGAGCACATGGGGCCCTAGGCAGCATAACCAATGGGGGGGTCACCCTTCTCTCTATACAGTGGCCAACAACAAACAAAATTATAGTGCAGCAGTGCGCAGTGGTTCTACATAATACCCAATACAGTGTGGCAGTGGTCTCATATAATGCCCAATATAGTGTGGCAATGGCCAAATAATGCCCAGTATACAGTTCAGCATTGGTCCCTGTAAACTCTCCCTACCTCTAGCTACCTCCCTCCCAGCAGGCAGTGGGACCAAACAACTGTCTGCTCTAGCAATCATTCTGAAAAGATGAAAGTGATATGTGCAGTGGAAGAGCCAATGTGCACAATACCTTTTCATTCCAGGAGACTTTTCCACTCTCCCTGGTCAGCCATTACCCACACAGAACAAATAACAATGGGTATATCCTACCCCTACCCTAATCCCCAATTCCTGAGAATAACTGCCCTGCCCATCAAAATGGCAATTTCTTTTTTTGGTGTTAGTGGTCCACTAACGTGTGGAAAGAAGAGCAGGACATCCATTTAAAATGCTACCTAAGCAGGTTGACACAAACGGGGAATGTTCAAAAAATAAAAGATTGTTCATTTAATTTGGGGGAATTTGGTTAATAATAAGGATAGCATTGAATGTAAAAGGCTGGACCTCCTGTAAAGGAGTTGCTTTCCTTTCTAATAATATTATTATTATTATTATTATTATTATTATTATTAATAATAATAAAATGCATCTGTTCTCTTCAGTTTTACCTATTCTCTGCGGGGTTGATTTAGAGAATTATCTGATGATATCAGGATCAGATTTAGACCCGCCCTCCTCTTGCCATGATGGAGGCCTCGTTCGGACTCCAAAGGAGGTTCAGTTGCCTTTTTTATAAATAAGCGAAGAATTTTGCCAATGTTATAAGAAGTAAGAGCACGTGGACGACAGCAGATGCCTGACATAAAGGGATAGCTTGTAATTTTACTATTACATTATTATAGACTAATATTCACTCTGTGTTTTCTGTGTTCTCTCTGTTTTGCAGTTTATCTGAATCGTCAGTCATGGGAGTTAGTGTCTTACTTTACCTTTTGGAGACCTGATAACATATCCAAGTACGCTCCATTAGGATGGATCCTCTCATACACCGTCATCTGCGGTGTAGGTTAGTCTGAGTTACTGCATGATAAAGATGTGTGGTATTATTAACTCAGTTACATAGAGTGATGTCATCCAGTGCATGATAAAGATGTGCAGTATTATTAGATCACAGTTACATAGTGATGTCATCCAGTGCATGATAATGATGTGCAGTATTATTAGCTCACAGTTATATATAGGGATGTCATCCAGTGCATGATAAAGATGCGCAGTATTATTAGCTCACAGTTATATAGAGTGATGTCATCCATTGCATGATAAAGGTGTGGTATTATTAACTCACAGTTACACAGTGATGTCATCCAGTGCATGATAAAGATGAGCGGTATTATTAGCTCACAGTTACATAGAGTGATGTCATCCAGTGCATGATAAAGATGTGCGGTATTATTAACTCATAGTTACATAGAGTGATAAAGAAGTGCGGTATTATTAGCTCACAGTTACATAGAGTGATGTCATCCAGTGCATGATAATGATGTGCGGAATTATTAGCTCACAGTTACATAGAGTGATGTCATCCAGTTCATGATAATGATGCACAGTATTATTAGCTCACAGTTACATAGTGATGTCATCCAGTTCATGATAATGATGCGCAGTATTATTAGCTTACAGTTGCATAGAGTGATGTCATCCAGTTCATGATAATGATGCGCAGTATTATTAGCTCACAGTTACATAGAGTGATGTCATCCAGTGCATGATAATGATGTGCAGTATTATTAGCTCACAGTTATATAGAGGGATGTCATCCAGTGCATGATAAAGATGCGCAGTATTATTAGCTCACAGTTATATAGAGTGATGTCATCCATTGCATAATAAAGGTGTGGTATTATTAACTCACAGTTACACAGTGATGTCATCCAGTGCATGATAAAGATGAGCGGTATTATTAGCTCACAGTTACATAGAGTGATGTCATCCAGTGCATGATAAAGATGTGAGATATTATTAGCTCACAGTTACATAGAGTGATGTCATCCAGTGCGTGATAAAGATGCGCAGTATTATTAGTTCACAGTTACATAGAGTGATGTCATCCAGTGCATGATAAAGGTGTGGTATTATTAACTCACAGTTACACCGTGATGTCATCCAGTGCATTATAAAGACACGCAGTATTATTAGCTCACAGTTACATAGAGTGACGTCATCCAGTGCATGATAAAGATGAGCGGTATTATTAGCTCACAGTTACATAGAGTGATGTCATCCAGTGCATGGTAAAGATGCATACTATTATTACCTCACAGTTACATAGAGTGATGTCATCCAGAATCTACTCATACCTAAACCAATCAGTTAACTGAATCTTGAATTGATTTACATCATAAAGTATTCCCTTCCCTTAAACTAAATAATCCCTCCTTTCAAATCTGGCCTTTATTAGGAAATTATCTAATGATCCTTTCATTTATTCTCCCAGGAGGCAACACACCTGCAAAGAACCGCAATTGTACCCAACGCTGTGGGATTAGAGTGATACATCTCAGCTAAGCCATATCACCACTCCTTTATCACACCTCACACACCTCTTTCATAGCCTAGAGGTGAATGTCTTAAAATTCATTTAAATTTCCCCAGCCTTCAGTCTTAGCAATGATGCAATCGAGGCTATGTAAAATCCTACGCATTTATAAAATGGTCAAGTTGCTTTGTAAAGACCAAGCGGGCGCTCATTAGACCCAGTCAGTGTTATTCTTTCCACATCCTTATATTTTTGAATGATTTTATTAAAGGGGTTGTTTGCTGTTGATATTTGTTAAAGGGGTTGTAGGACTAATTATATTAAAGGGGTTGTTCGCTGTTGATATTTGTTAAAGGGGTTGTAGGACTAATTATATTAAAGGGGTTGTTCGCTATTGATATTTGTTAAAGGGGTTGTAGGAATGATTTTATTAAAGGGGTTGTTTTGGGGATAAATATTTTAGTGTTCCGTAGCATTAGACATAGCGGTCTGCTGAGACAGGTTGGGGATTTTCTATTTCTTGAATTTCTTTTGTTTACTTTATTTTTAGTTTCTTCTGTTTCACCTTTTCTTCTGTTAATCTGAGTCTTTTTATTTTATTACAAATAATTTTTTAATACTTTTGTATCGTTCAGGCCCCATGTAACATATCCTGCTACAAACAGGTTTACACTATCCACAAGGTATAATAAATCCAAGTATCTGCATGGCCTACTCCACACAGAGTAACACTATCCACTAGGTGTAATAAATCCAAGTATCCGCATGGACTACTCCACACAGAATAATACTATCCACTAGGTGTAATAAGTCCATAAATTCTCATGGCCTACTCCACATGAAGTAATACTATCTACAAGGTGTATTAACCACATGTCCTATTAAGTGAATATTGCATCCCTTCTGTGTCATCCTATCTCTAGTTTATGTTGTCACTTGGTCACAGTCTATATTAAATCCACAGTCACATTATGTTACATTGGAGCCCTGCCATCAACCCACTAATTCACCACTTTGATCAAACAGGTGAATTTGACTCAATACGTCTTGCTGAATTCACTACATCAGCACAGTCCATCTCTTGATGAATAGGTGAATTACCTGTGCGCACACACAAAGTGGTGCTAAGAGCTTTGTCAGTTCATGACTGTCGTGAGTGAATTTGCAACATGGCAATGTTTGATAAATAAGTGGAATTAGAGAAGTGGTGAATAGATGTGAATTCTGACTTTTACATGACCCTTCTGACTTTCAAGAATAAGTTCCTAAATGTTGTGTGTGGTATGTATAGGGTTTAGGTTTTTACTCTCCCTATATCAATGAAAACCACTGGGAAAGACTGGAAATGGATGCATCACGGCGTAACTAACTGGGCCCTTATGTCTCCTCACTGGTACTAGGCCAAAAACTTTTAGCATCAATCTGCAATCTAGAATAACCATAGTCTACTCTCTTCAGACCACTACAAGCAACTTATCATCACAGTCTTACAACACAAAGAGGTCACCTACATCTCCTAGACTTACCATAGTCTACTCTCTTTATACCACTCCTAGTAACTTATCATCACAGCCTTACAACACAGAGGTCACCTACATCTCCTACATTTACCATAGTCTACTGTCTTTATACCACTCCTAGTAACTTATCATCACAGCCTTACAACACAAAGAGGTCACCTACATCTCCTAGACTTACCATAGTCTACTCTCTTTATATCACTGCTAGTAACTTATCATCACAGCCTTACAACACAAAGAGGTCACCTACATCTCCTAGACTTACCATAGTCTACTCTCTTTATACCACTCCAAGCAACTTATCATCACAGTCTTAAAACACAAGTTGGCCACCTACGTCTCCTAGACTTACCATAGTCTTCTGTTTTTATACAACTCCAAGTAAATTATCATCACAGCCTTACAACACATAGAGGCCACCTACATCTCCAGAAGTTGGCCCCCCATATTTATTTATTTGATTTCTATAGGAATCTCTTTGATAAATGAAGAGCATTGATTCTTTCCAAGAAATGCATATCGATTGCACGCTTTCTTCAATCTTTTATTCTGTTCCTGTAACATGCCTGAACATCAGGGTGAAGAAACAATGGCCATTTGAAGTACATCTTTAGAAGTAACATCCTAGTGTTCGCAGCTAGTGAATTGTGCCAGTTATGTGAATGTTTATTTAACTTTCTGACAGAAACACTTGAGTCATTTGCTAAATATGGAGGCTCTTTCTAGGATAAATCTTTGTTCTCTCTTTGAAAACACAAGAATAACGCTTGTGACTTTACAAGGATGACTTCATATTCAGGATAAAACCCATTAAAGCAGTTTTTGTTAAAACCGCATATACTGCTTAGTAATAAAAAAAAAAAAATGTAATTGTGAAAAACTTATAAAGCCCCTTTTTCTTGCATTTGCCCTTTGCTTATCAACAAGGCAGTCTTGTCTCACTTTATGACTGATATACAGGTTATTTTTATTTATTTATTTTCAATTGTGACTAATTTATAAAGTGGCAACTACATTTTTTCGCATCCCAAAAAGATCGGTGTCTAAAAACGTCGGCGTATTTAATCTACCGTATTTTACATTGCTTTCAATGGAGTATCTCTTCGATTGCGACTGTTTTCAATATCGGCGACTTTTTTCGTTCCACAAAAAAATTATGGGACGTAGAAAAATTTGCGCGCCCGTCTCCATTAGAGAATAATGGGTTTTCACCACCCTCAATCTGGCAAATATTTTTCGGCAAGCAAATTAGTCGCAAAGGGCTTAATAAATAGCCATTTTGGCGATGGTGACTTTTTCACCCTATTTTACACAAATTTGATATCGATATACTTGAGAATTTTTTTTTTTTTTCAACTTTGATAAATACCCCCCAAAGGGTTTTGAAGGCAACAGAGAAGCCAGCATTAAAATGTCAAAAGCTCAGCCCAAAAAGCATCCCAATAATTAGGATGTCATTAAAACCACCTTGTGTCCCTACATGAAGGCAAAAATGCCACAAGAAACACAAAGTGGAATTGACACGGTCACCATTGAAATCAATGGGATACCCCATGAGCTGCATTATGCTGACATTGGCTTCACTGCTGCCATCAACGTCTGTTATCTGACAATATCTCCTCCCATGGCACAATCATGTTATTAATTCCCACCGAGATCTCCAGGCACTCAGTAACTTCAAGCTTCAAAGTTATGGCCTTTAGTAACTATGGTGAGAGCAAAAGAGACTGGAATCCCTTTAAAGCGCTCGCTGATGTCCTCGTGCAGGACATCAGCGAGCGCATATCAGTCAGTGCGAAGTGAGGCACTTTGCACTATCCTGAATTACCCCCTAGGTGTGCTGTTCTGTAGCTGCCTATAGTAAATGCCACCGCCAGAGTAAGTAACACAGCTACTTATTCTCCTTGTTATAAATCACAATCACAACCTAGCACTTAATTTGATGTATCCTTGTAATACTTTACTTGTATTGTTTAATGTACTTTCCCTTGTTTGTATTGTACTTGTATCGCTGAATTGTACAGCACTGTATAAATTTGTGGCGCTTTATAAATAAAATTATACATACATACAAATACATAACTTTAAATAAACACAATTATGGAAAGAGTGTTTTGTGTGCGGGAAAGGATACCATTTCTCTATCTGTAACACACAGTTCAAAAGATAAAGTTTTACGTCAATTATTACCCCTTAGAGTTCATTTTTCTTTACATTTTCCCAGTAAAAATCCAACCCAGACCTGACATAATCCGTTATCTTATTGTGAGAGTTTTGTGGAGAAGATTACAAAATACATTCACTGTAAACTCCTTTGGTTATTAATCGTCAAATCAAT
The DNA here is from genome assembly GCA_019650415.1 of Pipa parva. Lineage (NCBI taxonomy): Eukaryota > Metazoa > Chordata > Amphibia > Anura > Pipidae > Pipa > Pipa parva. The sequence continues at coordinate 2,156 of WMED01027579.1, read as the reverse complement.
CATCCTTTGTCCCTAAATTTATCCCTTAAAGCGGATGGACACTCACAACTTTTTTCATACTCCATTATTGATGCCACACGTATTTTTCATTCATTGTCCTCACATTAACTACTAGACTATTTTATCCTGCCATTGTCTCCTTGCGCAGGAGACTTCACCTAGGGCAGAGGTAGGCAAACTGCGGCTCCTGAGACGCATACGGCTCTTCAACAGCATTCTTGTGGCTCTGAGCACATCTTCCTCACTCCGCCCATGACCTCTGATGCTTCTTCTGATTGGATGTCAGCAAGTCATGTGATCAGGAACATGTGCTCCTCCCCCTTTGTGGCTCCATAAAAAAAAATGTCCCCCAGTGCAGGAGGGAGCAAAATGGCTCCCTCCTGAGCAAAGTTTGTTGACCCCTGAACTAGGGTAGAGTTTTGGAAACATTTTGGGGATTATTGGCTAAAGTGCAAATAGTTGCATAAAGGTGTGAATTCGCCGGCGAAAGACAGTTGTAATAGATTGCTACTGTCACAGCCACAACTTCATTATGGGAATATTGTCGCGGTTATGAATTTACTATGGGAATATTGTTGCGACTTTACCATCGTCATGAATTTGCTATGGGAATCCGCAGTTGGAGAATTTGAAAGTTGAATTCTCACTTTATTCAATAACCCCATTAATGTTTCTATGGCATTGTTGCAGTCTGTTCTGTGGAATAAAAGCAGTATGTACAGTTAATATGTATTTAATCATATGCTGTGCTTGTGGGAAAGAAAAAGTACATCTATCTCTTTAAAATAACAAAATAGTTGCAGTAAGGATAAGGTACAATTTTATCCAGAACTCAGGGGGGTAATTCAGGAAAGATTGAAGTACCCTTGCAAAGCTTCTCATCACTTCGCTGAGTTGGGTACGCGCTCACTTGTCTCCTGCACTCGGAGATCAGCGAACGCTTTAAAGGTACTTCAGCTCAGCTCACTCGATGCGCCTTGCCGAGCCGAATTACCTTTAAAGCGTTCACTGATCTCCGCTTGCAGGAGACCAGTGAGCGCGTACCCGACTCGGCAAAGTGATGAGAAGCTTTGCAAGGGTACTTCGATCTTTCCTGAATTACTCCCTGAGTCCGGGGAAGTAAAATATGTAATTACAGAAACTCCTAGTTAAAATATTGTTATACCTAGACTTTTATCTTGGCTATAAGTCACAGCAGGGGGGTTATTCACTAAAGTCCAAATTGTTGCGTATAGGTGCAAATTCGCCAGATAAAGACAGTCGCAATAGACTGCTACTGTCACAGTCACGTCTTTATAATGAGAATATTGTCGCAGTTGTGACTTTATTATGGGAAAATTGTCACGACTTTACAATGAGGAAATTGTAGCGGATTTGTTATGGGAATCCGCTGTTTGCGAATTTGACAGTAGAATTTACACCTTAGTGAATAACCCCCTCAGAGTTACCACGGAAATAAACGCACATTGCTTGGCGTAGATTCATCTTTCTTGTGTGTAGGAATGAGTCACCTTAGTGAATAACCCCCTGTACAATGTTCTGTCTGTTTAAACAAGCATAGCAAATCCTACAAAAATAAAAGCCATGTTGTCCATGGTTTAGTGTCCCTTTAATTCCGTGGCAGTGATGTACCTGCACTACCATGGGCCCTAGATGAAAAAAAATTATCTAAAATAATTTTTTTTATTTTGATATTTTGATTTTAATTTTTGACTAATGGCTGAATAGTTGTGTAGAGCTAAAAATTTGCATTTGTTGTTCGCCACTTCCCCATGTGTGCAAATTGACTAAACTCTGCATGTTGCAAATATGGGTGACTATAATTGTGGCGATCTTACGGAGCACTTCACATCACTTTGCGTATATTATGTGCACAGGTACTTCTACTATCGACTAAGCAGTGGAGTGTGTCGAAGGTGCGAATGCAACTAGATGTACTGCTCCGAATTCACTTGTTTGACTTCATCATATCAGACTGGCAAATTGGGGGTTGATGACAGTGCTCCAGTGTTGTGTTAGGCGACTCTTCATTCAAAAGTGACAATGGCAACTGTGACTAAATCAGTGTACTAGTAAACATCAACTAAGGATAGGGTGACATAGAAATAGATGTAACATTCACTTATATACAGTTAGTGGCACATTGTGAGGATGAA
>WMED01027578.1:0-10599 GCA_019650415.1 Pipa parva | reverse complement strand
GCTGCCCCCACAAGCTCACCCCCCTCATTTTCCCTCTTCTTACCAAGCTCCTCCATTGCCAGCTGTTTGTGTTGTAGTGCTGAGATGAGCGCTATACTGAATTCTCTCCCCAGCACTGATTAAACTTCCTGTCGCTCACAGGAAGTGACTTTGTAGTTTTGCAATGTTGTTTTACTGATAATATATCAATATACTGTATAGCACCAATCTGTTACATTTTGGCTTTGATGTTGGATTGATTAGATTTCATTGCTTTGTTCCAGTCTGTTATTTTTTGATGTCAGGATGTTAAACTGATAACATTTTTCTATGGTGTACCAGTTTCTGTATAAATTTATCATTCTCAGTTCCATATTATGCCTGATGAAGAGACTTAAGTAGTCTCCAAAGCTTGAATTTAGCATCTATTCCGTTAGCCAATAAAAGGTATCACCTATACTCTCTTGTCTTTGCTTATATCTATGGTTAACAAGGTGCTTACCTCTACTGCCTCTAATAAAAATGAATAAAATACAAATACATATGTAGGCAGTAAATCACCAATCCAAACACAGAGTTATCAATCAATCAAGAAAGAAGTTAAATGCCAGTGGCGACCATCTTTGTTGAGGAACTTGTAGTTTTCTGTTTGGTAGGAAGAGTATGGTAGGGCAGATGGGTTAGTGCATGAAGGGATGTGAAGGGATAATTCTCTTAATAATGCAAACTGATGCTCTCCTAATCTCAAACAATCGTCAAATTTAGACCCACTAAACTTTCTAGAAATGTTAAATTTGAAGGGGTTAAATAAACCTAAATTTGAGAGTCGTACCATTGGGCAGAGAAAGGGTTTCAGCTTGCCACGTCTGCCTGCTGGTTAATGTAAATCAAACCTGTTCTCTGGTAATTAGCTGCCATAGTAACAATTAAACCTTATTGTAGACTCTTCATTACTTATCCCTGATCATAGTCATTTTACTTTATCACGAAGCCAGGAATATTCACAACATTTACATTTACTCATGTCTAGAGTGGATTCCACAACCCCCAGTTCAAAATACTCAAAAAAGGAGAGATTGGGATTTTCACCATTTAGTAAATTTGTCTACTTATGTACATTAAATATTTGTGCAAGTGAATTAAAGTATTTCTGTATGTTAAGGACTGTTCAGCAGGTGGCCCCATCCTTTAACATCCACCCAGCATGCTCAACAGCCAAATAGGTGTTTTTATATGGTGTTATAATTTAATAGATTATAAAGTGTGACCATTCTGTAGACAAAAGTCTTTCCATTGCAGTGCGGGAATAAGGTAACCAGACACTGATTCGGCATATGTAAGTAGTGTTTTGCTTTATACATAGTACACGGCTATCCAGTCTACCCCTCGATGCTGAGATTTGTAGTCCAATATCTGCTCTGGGGATATAGGCTGGGTACCATTGCACTAAATGCACACAAAGCCAAAAGCAAACACAAGGAGCTCTGTTTATATTATTGATAATGTTTCTGAGTTGGTTCTTCCTAAAAACTAGATTTAACAGCAATGTTTTATAGGATTTCACTCATTACTTTGTGTTTACAGATTCCAAGGTGGGAACGCATTGCCGATTTCATGACTGCCAGTGAATTATTACAGGGGTTTTGTACTGACTGAAAGGGATTGCAGGATTTTCTTGTTGAGTAAAACAAGGGTGAATTACTGCTCAGCAGTGCCTGATAAGTAGTCACATTAAATAAAGCTTTCTAGAAGCACAGCAATTTGCTAGTAAAGTACTCCATTAATTTTCAGGTAGAATGCTGGACTGGGGCCTACTAATAGTTGGAGTTCTCCAATCATTATGATCCACCAGTCCAACCTGGATCTTTGTTAGGGAAGTTTTGTGTAATGTGAAGCACAAAGAAACCAGGATACAAATTGTTCATGTTGCCATATATAAGAAATACCCCATAGCTAGAGGGAAATTTTATTTCCAAACATGGAGAAGATCATTTTTTTTTTGTATTTCTTGTCAAGCAAATGTCCATCCTCAGACTGAAAGAATAGGATTTGTTTCAATATTTTAAGCCTGAGTTTTGTAAAGGCAATCTGTAATGTGATATTAGTTTTGAAATAGAAACTATATTCATTTATGACTTCAAGTGCTTTTTCTATCCTAAATGATCCCATACATGGTAAGATCTGGCCTGCCAAATTAACCATTTCTGATTGGACTGGCCTCAGTTTGGAAGTCTAGTGACCTGATCAATGTTTGTGGCCTTGGTTTCGTAGTCTAGTGAACTGGTCAGTGTTAGTGGCCTTGGTTTGGAAGCATATTAAAGAACTAAAGCTAAAAAATAAAACAGACATATTAAATACATACTTGAAGGCTTCAGACATCATCAGGTTAATTGCGGGGCCAATGAGAACACTCCCCTCAATGAACGTGATGACGTTTGAAGTCTTTTGGACTGCCGTTTTGACAAATGGGTGGAGCTTTGGGCTGAATCTTCTGTATGAAGTGCGGTGAGAAGTCTGCCTTTGTGCAGTGAAAATACAGTACAGATCAAGCTGCGACTGCAATGATTCAACTTACTATGTTACATGATCGGACACAATTTTAAGGTCTCTATGACAACTCCATTTATAGGTTCATGTAACACAAAACCAGTTCTTAGAATCCACCTCATCTGGGCATAGGATCCTGTTACCTGACCGCTTCAAACTTAGCGATCTTTCTTTTCTTTATGTGGATCACAGAGATATTCTCAGCCATTTCCCAGAGTAAAACATCAGGACAATATACGAGGGTGTGGGGTGGCGCCTTTTTTGGGGGGGGAAGTTGGATTTAAAGACATAACAGATGGACACCCACTTTACATGGCCATACCCACACAGGGCATTACCCATTCAGGATTAACAGCCCAACTTTACAGTGTTAATCAAAACTAATTGTACAGAATTGTATTGTGTAATGCACTCTTTTTCATGTCTGTATTATATTTATATTGCTGAATTGTACATACAGCGCTGCAATAATTTGTGGTGCTTTATAAATTAAATTAAACATACATTATACATACATACACACATTTGCAGCCTCAATCCTACTTATACCCATAAACAATGCACAGCTTCCCTCCTACTTGTATCCAGATACAATGCACAACATCCCACCTATTTAAATCTAAATTAAAATCTTACCTATTGGAGTACTAGCAGTGGTTTTCATGTCTATATTTTATATTTATGCAACCATTTATTCAAAATGTATATATTTTTTTAAATTTATTTCCTTATTTCATTGGCACATATGGCCAAATTAACTGTCACTTTATGCTAATGCACTTGTTACCCTCCTATCTGTTTATATAAGTCTTCCTCCTATTAAGATTGCAAGCTCTATGGCAGGGATCTCCATCCTCTTGTTTCAATCATTCAGATACAATGCATAGTATCCCTCCTACTTATATTCAGATACAATGCACAGCGTCTCTCCTGCTCATACCCAGATAAAACGCACAGCTTCCCTCCTACTTACACTATGTCCAGAAAAAAATGTACAGTGTCTCCCCTACTTATATCCATATACAGTGCACAGCGCAGAGTGGGAGGGGGTTGTGGGGAAGCACAGTATAGGGAATAGGGGGTGTTGTGGGGAAGGTAGCTCAGGAGAAAGGAGGCAAAAGGGGAAGGAAATCAGCAAGGGAAGGAAAGCAGCATGGAGGAGGCAGCAGGGGAAGGAATTCAGCAAGGAGGGAGGCAGAGGGGGAAGGAAAGCAGCAAGGATGGGAACAGGGAAAAATTTTACCTTTAAGAATTTTTTCTTTGGTGGCACATCCTAATGAAATGGCCTGCACATGCCTATGGGGATTATACAGGGCCAAGGGGGAGAACTTGAGGATGACATCCAACTAGGAGCGCTGAGGAGTAAAATGCCTGCACTCTGCTAGTACTTCTATACAGAGGTGACAATGATCTGATTCTAATCCCCTGAGCTCCCAGACAGAGCAGTGCACAGAGGATAAGAATCAGATCATCGGGGCGCCACTGTATAGACTGTTCACTACTAGCATACTAAGTGGCACAGCAGGCTGACAGCCTGAGAGTGGGATTATGCAGGTGTGGGGGGTGTCGGTCATCGAGGACTGGGGGGCACCAAAAAACCTTGGCCTGGCTGGCCCTGATTGTGAGGACATGATATAGTTTGTAGACTGCAAAGTGAAAGATTGTGGGGATATGTCGGGATTGGGTGGGAGGAGAGAGAATGCCAGTCCAGATATGTGGGGACTGTAAGTTCACATGACAAATAAAGGCCCCTACTATTATGTATGTCCTACACACTAAACCCACTGGGTAATGCAATGAAACACATTACAGAACAGCATACTCATCCTCCTTAGGAAACATGTTAAATTCAAGATTAGCTTTAACAAACACAGGCGTGTACAACACAAATACACATAAATATCATAAAGAGATATCAAATACTCACACTTTTATTTACATTCTTTTCTACCACTCACTAGTGACATGCAGCGACATTGCACTTATCACACTGCGCTCTACGTTCCCATCATTCACAGCAAATAAAAGAGTTTCCCTTTGCAAAGTAAATATGTCAAGATAGGAATAATTCTGCCTTTGTTAGTTTAACTAAGTCTAATAAAGAGTTTTATCAGTCAGTAAACTTGTTAATAAAAGCAGTTCCCATTTATATAACCTTTTTAATCATTATCTAAATGAGAACTTTCCCTGTTAGCACAGCATTTAATAAATACTTGCCAAAACAATTCCCCAGACTCTTCATAAAGGAAGAGACTCTTTGGTAAAAAACAGAACAAATAGAGACTTGTAATCAGCACCCTGATATCTGGCACCTTGTTACACAATCAGGTTTATTATACTGATATAATGAACTCTATCTTTGGGTGGAACAGTTTGTGGATGCTTATTGTTATTACATAAGGATGAATGTGATCTTCACAAAAGCACAAAAGTTTTGCCTTATTTAAATGAGCACCTTGTTCTGTTCACTACAAAATGTAGTGTAAGAGTGGCCCACCTGAACACAGAGGAATCTACCTGTGGTTTCCAGCCTCGGTGGACTCTTCTGCGGTGTTATTGGCTAAAGTCCAAATTGTTGCGTAAAGGTGTGAATTCACCAGCTAAATACGGTTGCAATAGAATGATACTGTTACAGTCGCGGATTTATAACAAGAGTATTGTCACAGTCACAAATTTACTATGGAAATATAATCACAGTTGCAACTTTAAATTTGTAGTGGTCGTGACTTTACAATGGGAAATTTGTTGTGGTCGCAGATTTGCTATGGGAATCCGCTATTTGAGAATTCAACAGTTGAATTCTTAATTTAGTCACTAACCCCCCCGGAGTTACAAACTGCAGGGGTTGGGGTTGAGCTCCTCTTCTCATTTCCTGGTGGGGTCCTGATCTCTTGTTTCCTGGTGAGCTCCTGATTTCTTGTTTCCTGGCGGGCCCCTGTTCTTGCTTCCTGGTGGACCTCTGATCTCTTGTTTCCTGGTGGACCTCTGATCTCTTGCTTCTTGGTGGACCTCTGATCTCTTGCTTCCTGGTGGACCTCTGATCTCTTGTTTCCTGGTGGACCTCTGATCTCTTATTTCCCGGTGGGTCGCTGATCTCTTGTTTTCTGGTGGGCCCATGTTCTGTTGTTTCCTGGTAGACCCGTTTTCTTGCTTCCTGGTGGACCTCTGATCACTTGTTTCTTGATGGACCCCTGATCTCTTCCTTCAAAAATGCCCTCAGTATGGATTGCCTGTAGGAGTGGAGTTATCAGACAGGGATTGCTCTGGTTGGGCAATCATTGCTTCTGCTCTGAAGGCAGGTTAGGTATAATGGACACTCAACATTGTATCTGGGTAAAGGTAGCACGCAGGGCAGGAACAGAGGGACTGTCACAAAGGAATTCTGGAGAGTCAAATTGCAGAACTGTAGCTCTCTAGAAAATATAAAACCTGAGACAGGAGGGTTGGACTGGCCCACCAGAGGCCACAGCATTGGGGGGCCCAGGACCTGTGCCAAAAAGTTTTTTTTTTTTTTAACATTTGCAGGACCCTAGCTAGTTTTAATTCCCCTAATGCAGTGTCTGCAAAGTTGTTTTGGGAGGGAGCAACTTCACTCCCTCCTCCGGCAGCGACAACTATCTTGTGAGCCTCTGGAGGAGGGAGGCGTGCCCTCTCCCGACCACATGACCACCGACAGCCAATCAGAAGAGCCATCGGCGTGGCTTCAGCAGTGCGCTCCGACCCACAACAAGGTAGCTGAAGAGCCGCACTTTGCCGACCACTGCCCTAACGCTTAGCCAATAAACTCTTTTGTAATTACATATTGTGAGACATTCCCCCACTAGTTGGTGGGTTAACCCTATTTATTAATGTGCATAAAATAAATGTTTGTGCTGTATTATCCATTCTTGTAACTGAAATAGTTAATAAATATTACATACATTGTATAAAGCTCCTTTAATATGACATCAATGTAACACTTCCATTTACTGTTTATCTCCAGCTCTGATGATTAGAATGTTCAGTGCACCTACAGCTGACTGGACAAGCCAGTGCACAATCCAATCAGATGTGAGCAAATGAATGCTGCTGGGGCAAAAGGGAGGGACTAATTGGAGTATGGAATCCTTTCAAAAAGAGATTACCATATAACTGTATTATTCAGATAAATTATTTTGCATTGTAACTAAGAGCTTATAAACTTATGTTCAGTGCCCATACATATGCGTTATGACACATTGTGAATCTTTATTATAGTTAGAGTTTTGTGTCCATTTAAAGATATAAGAGAAAGAAGGAGAGAGGTTGGGGTAGTTCCAATAATTCATTGCCATGATGAACTTGAGAATAACAGACAGTGCTCAAGTGTTTCTCTATATTTATTTTCCCAAGTTCCAGAAATTCTTCAGACTAACAGGAACACATTCACTAAAATGCAAAACAAAACAAATTGCGCAGGTTGTAAACAGCGTGGGACAATGTGTCCTTTAAGGGATTGCATAGGAATGGTTGCAGCGATGAGTGCAGTCATTATTTGTAAATCGCATGACTTCAGGACCCCTGAGAAATTATTTTGTGAAAGGTTGAAATGAAAAGTACTTTACAGATCAGTTTCAGCCTATTACAGGACAGTACGATTAGTATCTGCTGAGAAGGACAGATCTGTGATTGGTGACTTTGTCCAACTAAGTCAATATTATTTCTCCTTTATAAACAAGCAGCCCTTGCTAAATATACTACTGTGAGTTACATTCATGGAGCTAACCAGAGTAATGTGCTATTGTACAACTAGATAAATATCCACAGAAGGCAATATATCTACATACTAGCTCTGTATTAAAAGAGACATGGGACCTCATTGAGTCCGAATAGTCATGTAGAGCTGTGAATTCACATCTATTCTCCACTTTCCCATGTTCACTTATTGAGCAAACTTTGTGAAGTGGCAATACATGAGTAATTCAGGTGACTACGTGAGTCGCAAACTTGTGGAACACTTCGTATCATTATGCTTGTGCATGCACAGGTACTTCTACTATTGACTAAGTGGAGGAGTGGCGCAAATGTGCAATGCGACTAGGTGTACTGTTCCAAATTTACCTGTTTGACTTTGCCACTTCAGACTGGCAAACTGGGGGGTTGATGGCAGGGCTTCCGGTGTTTCATAAGGCAACTGTTCATTCAAGAGTGACAATAGTGACTGTGCCTAAGTGACCACGTGACATAATGAAAAGGTGACATAGAAATAGAATATTCACAGAATACAGTTAGTGGGATATGGTGAGACTGACGTCACTGCCCAACACTTGTCAAATTTGCCTCACTAAGAATGACTTCTCATCCTACTTCTATCCACCTGACTACGCCACACTACGCATCCGACAGTGATCACAGCTGTCCTCCTGTTCGAAAAATGTATTCTCCACTTAGTCAATCCTGAGAAGTGAATTTGCATCTATTTTGGCGATGGCACTCGAATTGTAGCGAAGTGAATTCAACAGGTGAATTTGCACTTTAGTCAATGAGGCTCATGGAGTAAAGAGATAAAAGAGTCATTTTTGGGGCACATGAATCAAAGTGCGAACAATCACACAAAGGTCCAAATTCACATCCACTGGAAACTTCCCCAGTTCCATGTAGTCATCAAACTCAATTTTTTTATACATTGTGGCAATTTCACAACCAGTTCGACAGCTTACGACAGTTACGTATTTACATACTTACACAGCGCAATTCAGCTCTTTACCAAGCTCCAGAATGTGCTGAAGTGGAGAATCGCCAAGGCATACTGCTCAACAGTTTAATTAAAGTGGGGAGAATGATGAGTGACAGAGCCACAACATCTCATGACACCTGTTCATGTTGGAAAATGACTAGATACACTCTACAGTTGGTGTTCCAACTCCCAGTATGTCTTGCCATTTAAAGTGATGAAAGATTGCTTTCTGTACATCTGTAGTGGTAAAAGCATGTTGAGAATTTAGGAACATCTATAATGATAAAAGCATGATGAGAATTTAGTAATGTTTGCAACACTGAGTGTTGCCTGTAACATACACCATGTGATGGGTGAATAAATAGTTAGCCTACTAGTGATTGGAAAAGAGAATTTAAAAGACCAGTAACAACAAAAATATGATTAACATGGCAATTATAGAAATAAACCATTTAAATTCATGAATTTTATTGTTTTCTGTCTGTTCTCATCTTTACTGACAGAAGCCATGTTGTTAAACACACCACACGCATCCCCATTATTTTCTATAGTGCTTTATATAGACCATATACATGATTAATACACGTTACTAGATCTGACTTTTGCCATTGATAAGTTTTCCACTTTGCATTTAACATCTTTCATCTCTTCACCAGTCGGATGATGTCATTTTACCAGTAAAAACTCTACTTTACTGGCACTGGATGTAAAAAATAAAGTGCATGGGATAGTGAATATCTCAGACCAGCCTTTCCATGTTTTCAGTTTTGAGGGATGATGGTCATTTTGGTGGGTCAAAGATAGGCCTTTTTTAATAGTTAAAACAATCAGGCAATTGACCCACCAGGTAGAAAATAAAGTATAAAATGCAGGAGTTAACTTCGTAAACTTGACACTGTATTGCTCACCTTGGGGTTAGGTATATATGGAATGCTTAGTGTTTCGTAATCTAGCAGTGCTATAGAAATACAAATATACATACTTTCACTGTAGGGGTTACTGACCCTATCCAACCTATAACAAACACCAATTAAAACTCTGAAAGCTTCATTGACTACAGGGTGAATTCACCTCGCTACAATGTGAATCACATCGCCAAAATAGTAGCAAATTCTCTTCTCGCTGTTGACTAAGTGGACAATACGCTTGCCGAACAGGCGGACAGAGGCAATTGTATTCTGTGAATATTCTATTTCTGTCACCTTGTCCCTAGGTCAAGTTGCCATTTAGTTGCAGTCGCCATTGTCACTTTTGAATGAATAGTTGCCTTACACAACAACGGAACTCTGCCATCAACCCTCTAATTTGCCAGTCTGAAGTGGAAAAGTCAAACAGATGAATTCAGAGCAGTTCCCCTAGTCACATTCACACCACTCCCCGACTTAGTAAATAGTAGAAGTATCTGTGCATGTGCCAGCAAAATGATGCGAAGAGCTCCAAAAGTTTGCAACTCACGTAGTCACCCAAATTAGTCACGTATTCGCCAGTTCGAAGAGTTTGCTCAATAAGCGAACATGAGGAAGTGGAGAACTGACGTGAATTCACAGCTTTATGCAACTATTCGGACATTAGTCAATGAGGCTCGGACTGAGGATTTCACTTCTTCTACTCATCCTAGAGATCCTGTTAAATATTTAATCTCGTTTAGGGCACATTTCTTTGTGGAAGTGGGACTTTACTGCTTGATCTCTTTTGCAAGACAGTAAAAATGAGGAATGTTTTATAGGATTTCACTCATTACTTTGTGTTTAGAGATTCCAAGGTGGGAACGCATTGCCGACTTCATGACTGCCAGTGAATTATTACAGGGGTTTTATACTGACTGGAAGGGAATGCAGGATTTTCTTGTTGAGTAAAACAAGGGTGAATTACTGCTCAGCAGTGCCTGATAAGCAGTCACATTAAATAAAGCTTTCTAGAAGCACAGCAATCTGCTAGTAAAGTACTCCATTAACTTTCAGGTAGAATGCTGGACTGGGGCCTACTAATAGTTGGAGTTCTCCAATCATTATGATCCACCAGTCCAACCTGGATCTTTGTTAGGGAAGTTTTGTGTAATGTGAAGCACAAAGAAACCAGGATACAAATTGTTCATGTTGCCATATATAAGAAATGACCCCATAGCTAGAGGGAGATTTTATTTCCAAACATGGAGAAGATCCTATATTTCTTGTCAAGCAAATGTCCATCCTCAGACTGAAAGACTAAGATTTGTTTCAATATTTTAAGCCTGAGTTTTATAAAGGCAATCTGTAGTGTGATATTAGTTTAGAAATGGAAACTATATTAATTTATGATTTCAAGTGCTTTTTCTATCCTAAACGATCCCATACATGGTAAGATCTGGCCTGCCAAATTAACCATTTCTGATTGGACTG
>WMED01027577.1:0-10599 GCA_019650415.1 Pipa parva | reverse complement strand
TATAGACCTAGATTTTTTTTCTTTGGCTATAATATGCCATTAACTTCTACCCTAATATTTAATAAGGAGAGGATAATAAACTGGAGCTAACACAAGACAGAGTAAAAATGTTTGACTCATTATACAAATCCCTCCCTCTTGTTATTCCATGCAGGACTCTAGAGCAGAGATGGCGAACCTATGGCACGCATGCCAGAGAGGGCACGCAGAGCCCTTTCTGTTGGCACGTGAACTGTCATCAAACCTGCCTTCAGTACAGGCCACGGACCCGATCTGACAGTTTTCAGGCCGTATCTGTGGCCTGCACTGAAGAAGCGCACACGAGCAGGGGAGTTTTCCTCCCCCTACGCATGTGTTCTCCAGCCCTGGCGATGACATCACTCACCAACTCCGTGCCAAAAAGGTTTGCCACCACTGCTCTAGAGCATTCAAATTCTCCTGGTGCAATATGTGCTATTTCCACTGTCCCATTAATATGGCTCCCAGTCAAAGAGGATTGAAATATTCCGCAAACTTATACCTTTTATTTGAAATGTAGATTTGTGAAATGTTATGCAGAACTTACCACTTAGTGAATTAGGTTGGTCTTCAGTCCCAATAGAAGTTTTAGAGCCTGTGGTGGAGGAAGTTTCGGGTCCTATGCAAAGTATGGAAATAGAAATCTGTTAAATTCAGAATATTCCCCCCCAAAAAAATATCAAAAGTGCAAAGAAGGAGATTGCCTTCTATTATTTCTAACATACAATAAGTGATGATATTAAGACATTATGTGATTGTAGGAAATCCAGTTAATCAAATATTGACTTAAATAAAGTAATAACAAAACTTAAAAAGAAGGAAATAGTTATTGCATTCTCTATAGGCTTCAACATTAAATAAAGGCTTAATCACCACTCCTATATATATATATATATATATATATATATATATATATATATACTGTATATATATATATAGTAATTTATTGTGGATGAATGTAACATAGTTTAGTTTTTGCTCTTTTATAAATGTACATTTTACTTTTAATTGGACACATTTTCTCTAATAAAGGGACATATTTATATAAGACTTCTCCAGTGCCCAGCTAACTGATCTAGGTCTGAAATAGAGATTGTTGTAAAAAAAAATCTAAAATGTGTAATTGTAAGATTTGCTCTGCTTTGTCTTGTTTTTTCCTCAACAAATAATACTCCATAAAAGTTGTAAAACCTGGGGGTAATTCAGCAAGGTGCAAACTCACCTTGCGATCCTTCGCATCACCTCGCCAAAACTGTTACACGCTCGCCTCTGTCCTACACGCGCACATCAGCGAATGCTTTAAAGGTATTCCAGTCACCTCCAGACCACTCAAGTTGCCTCGCCGAGACTGGAACACCTTTAAAGCGTGCGCTGATGTCCGCCTGTAGGACAGAAGCAAGCGTGTAACAGTTTTGGTGAGGTGATGCGAAGGATCGCAAGGTGAGTTCGCACCTTGCTGAATTACTCCCATAGTCGTTAGAATAGGAACATCAGCATATGATAGCAAAGCAAATACTCATCAATCTTGCTCTCCTTGTTCTTTATGCACATCAATCTTATTTTCCCAATTGTGTAATTACAACTCTATAATGATTATCAGTGCAATATTTATCATATTTGTTAATATGTCAGCCAGCATAGTCTAGAGATATTCAGATACTCCTATGTGTATGATCTGTTTTCTTTTTCTTAGCATAGGTATACAGACACATGGTGGTTATTCACCAATGTCTGAATTGTTGCGTATAGGTGTGAATTCGCCAGCTAAATATAGTTGCAATAGACTGCTACTGTCGCAGTCACGTCTTTATAATGAGAATATTGTAACATTCGTGACTTTACTATGGAAAATTGTCGCAGTCGCAACTTTAAAAATTGTCGCGACTTTACAATGGGGAAATTGTCGCGGTCGTGGATTTGCTATGGGAATCCGCTGTTTGAGAATTCAACAGTCGAATTCGCACCTTAGTACATAACCCCCATAATATCATTTCTAAAGAAAAGAAGTTACTTGTCTTTGCTGTCTTCCTGTCCTTTATTATAACTGTAGTAGTCCTGATACCTGTAACACAAGAAGACAAAAACCATTGTAATTATAACAGTTACTCTATCAAACAGATTAAGGGCAAAATTGACTAAAGTCAAAAGATTTTTTTATTTGCGCTTTTACTGTTTCTGATTTTCAACTTCTAGAATCTGAAGGACGAGTAACACAAAAGAAATCCCATTTGGATAGGCATAACAGTTATTTAAGTACAGTATGTGTAAAAATGTTGTCTTCGAAGCTAAAAATCATTCATTGTATTTTCTTTCTGTCTGTTTTTAGCTTTACTGGTGGCAGCCATAATGTACGTGTTCATTAAAGAGATCTCATCCCTTCCCAATGTTTTCTCCAGTGTTTTAGATAATACAAATTGAGGAAGTGTCCCAGAAAGCCCATTTTAAAAAATAGATTAATGTAGCTTAATATCAAACATAGAACCTTAAAACTTTTAGAATAATTTTTGAAAGTAACTATAAAAACATTTGAGGTAATTATATTTTTTGGCATTAATGTTACTAGCTGTTTAGTAGTATGCAACATTTAATCAGCCAAACACAGCAGTTCCTTGAGAAAAGTGTATCAAGGACCACTATATACACTGCTCTTAAGCACCTTAAAGTTACATTTTCCAGTGCCTTTACATATATACAGGGGTTGGACAATGAAACTGAAACTCCTGTGGTTTAGACCACAATAATTTATTAGTATACATTCCTGGTTAGCACCTGAACATCCCTTTCAGACAGCTTCCCCTTGCGTCCACAGTTAATCCTGTTGGATGTGTTTCGTCCTTTTTGGTGGTATGCTGACATTACCCTGGATACCGTGGCTCTTGACTTGCTGTCTTGGTCACAGGTGCACCAGCAAGACGTGCACCAACAATTTGTCTTCTTTTGAACTTTGGTATGTCACCCATAATGTTGTGTACATTGCAATATTTTGAGCAAAACTGTGCTCTTACCCTGCTAATTGAACCTTCACACTCTGCTCTTACTGGTACAATGTGCAATTAATAAAGATTGGCCACCAGGCTGGTCCAATTTAGCCATGAAACCTCCCAAACTAAAAGGACAGGTATTTCAGTTTCATTGTCCAACCCCGTATATAAAATTCTAAACATAGTGAACATAATAAAGACCCATGGCTAGGAACATGACTAAATACTTTCTTTTTACAATGTACAATATCTAATTTTGGAATTTTTAAAAACTGGTAGCTTTTTTTTCTATAATTTATTATTTCACCCTAAAATTAATTAAAATTTGCATACAAGGGCTAATGTATGCAAATGACTCTCTCCAAATGGAAAAGGTTCATATCAAAACTTTGCAGTGGTTACCGGTAACCTTGTGAGCCATGTGAATGTCACCCCCACCCTGTAGGATTTTAGGGGGTCCTACAAGCTCTCACTTCCATGTCGTTAACAACTGGAAACTATAAACTTCAACATTGTAAACTATATCTATCGTATTTAAGTAAACGCTATACATAAAGGAAAGTAAGTGGAGGCTGCCTGAAAATGTATTCAGGCAGCAAAATAAGGAAGCATAGCTGTAAGGCTAATTGCAGTTTCAGACAGGGTGCATTTTACTTTGTTTATAATGGAAGATAGAAAAGGGATGTTCTACTTTAACTTCATATGTAAAGTAAAATATAAAAATGAATAAAAACAACCCCTGATAGAATAATTAATGTAACTTTAGACTGCATGTGTTGGTTCTCTGTGAGATTAATAACTATTCTTGCAAATAAAGTGTATGCATTTTAATAATGTCCTTGACTTTATATTAATGCCCTGCATTATACCATATTTTTCATGTAGAACAATTTGAACTGACAGAATTGTGAAATTTATTAAAATCGGAAATTATCAATATCGCGATATCGATACCATTGATATCGCGATATCGATATTTTTACCGATATCACGATATCAGAATTTACCGATATCGATATCGCAATAGTGATATTTTGGCCGTTCTGCCATTGAAATCAATGGTTCGGCTGAAATTCGATATCGCAATATCGGTAAGAATTCCAATATCGCGATATCGATGGTATTGATATTTCGATATCGGTAAAAGGCGTTCGATATTGCGATATCGGTAATTTCTGATTTTAATCAATTTTGCCCTTATAAGGGTATCTATTTATTACTAAGATTTGTTAAGCCAAAGAGACATTCTTATAGAAAATAATACCCCCTCCCTAAATGTCATCTATAACTTTATTAAATGATCCTATTGAAAATGTTACCCTGTATCTGTTAAAGGGTATCACACCTGAAACATGTAGTGTGCCTATTAAATTAGTCCTTGCACCACCACCTTTTGCATCGCCACTGGTTCTTACTCTTTATTTCTGCTTTACTAGCATTCTTACCCATCTCAGAGGTTTCTTTAGAAGAGCCCCCATCAGATTAACCCACTACCGTACTTGGAAAAGAAGAAGTAGTTGGGATTTTTTGGAGGGATTGTGAACCAGTTTGTTGTACTATTTTCTGAGTCAACAGACACATCAGTACAAATAAACAGCTTTTTGTTAAGATGCAAACTATTCTTATTCTTTTTAGTAACTTAAACTCATCTGTAAATATTTAAATAGAAAAAAAATAGATCATCTTACGGAATTCATGGTCAACTTCGTCTGCAATCCTCTCAAGTTCAGCCAATTCCATTTCCTCCTTTCTATTGGGTAAAGCGTTTTCTATAAAAAAAAAAATAAAAAAATCAGAAAGTATTACAAAACAGTAGCAATTTCCCAGTTCAAATTTAACCATTTCCTAAAATGAAAAAATTTGTCGGATATATCTACAGTTACTGCCTCTGCACTTTCCAACTTCCGCTGTAAACTGTCATACTCGACAGGGGATCATGGGATTTGTAGTCATACAATTCCAAAAACATTATTTTTTTGTGATATTCTTATAAATTACAGAGAGTTGGAACAAAATCTACACTAATATTTACAGATTTTTTTTTTTTTTTTTACCAGATATTTAAATTCAAATCCACTGCTAGTAAAATTCTAGCTAGTAAATTGTACAATTAGTACCTGAACTAGCAAACTGTTTTGTGAAAATAGACATTAACACTAAAACAAAAAAATAGCTTTTCATGATTTTCATCATGTCCACTCAATCTCTTCCTGTATAAAATGATAAAATCATCTGGCACAGCTTTATATATTCAGGAGGCTGATGATGTTGTAGGGAGCAGGTTTATTATTCACTCTAACTGCTGCAGTTGCTCCCTTTATGGTATTGCTTCCTGGTTTGTGTGAACAGTGACATCACCAGGATATGCATGCTGGGATTGAATGTAATGCATGCTGGGATTGAATGTAGTCCTGCCCCAGGGAACAGGAAGAGGAGAGCAGGAAGGGAAAAGCCTCATGGTCTAGAGGAGCTGATCCAGACCTGCCACATTTCACTGGATTGAATCCACTGATAAAGTTTAGCTACAGCACAGAGAGTCCCCTGTCAGCTGGACACTACATCATATAGCACAGCGGTTCTCAACCTGTGGGTGCCGGGGTCGCGAGGCCATCCCACTGGGGTCGAGAACTGCGCCGACTCCCGGAAGCACCCGTAGGAACCCTTCTTATAAGGGTTCCTGCGGGTGACGTCGGCAGTAAACGTCATCACGTGACGCGCGACATGATGACGTTGGTCATCACGTGACGCGCGGCGTGATGATGTTCTGGCCGAACGTCACCACGTGACGTGCGTACGTGATGACGTTTGGCTGAAACGTCATCACGCGGCGCGGTGACGTCACAGGGGGTCGCGGTCTCAACAAGGTTGAGAACCGCTGATATAGCAGATGCAGATCTCTTGTGGAGTACAGTGTGTGAGGAAGATTCAGCATTCCCTTTGGATTACAATTAAAACCTGCAGAAGCCGAGTTATTCTTTTGTCTACAACATCAACAGTTTCACTGAGGATATATAAATATTACCTGAAGGGAATCTACAAAGGGCCCAGGACGGTAATTATATTTATTTGGCGTCAATACATATATTATCTTTAAGGGTGCGCACCTACATTTCTGTGTTTATATTGTTGTATCTTATAGCTGATATTTACATTTGACTGTGTTTGATTTGCATACTATTTAAGTTTTACAGTTAGTGTATGTAAGCTAGCAAAAATAAGGTGTTCTCTTGCTACTTCTGTAGCAGATATTTTACTGGATGGGGACACAGGGAGTAATTCAGGAAAGAGCGAAGTTACCTTGCGATGCTTACGATGCATTCAGGGAATGGCTGACAAACATTCAAAAGAGGACCTCAGGAACAGACTGTGAGGGTAATTCAGAAAAGAGCGAAGTTACCTTACAATGCTAAGCATCAGTTCGCCGAGACAGGTACACGCTCCCTGGTCTCCTGCACGAGGAGATCAGCGAACACTTTAAAGGTACTTCGGCTCAGCGAGGCGACTCTAGTGGTCACAAGGTGAGCTGAGGTAACATCAAAGTGTTCGCTGATCTCGCAGTGCAGGAGAGTAGGGAGCGCGTACCAGTCTCGGCGAACTGATGTGAAGCATTTCAAAGTAACTTTGCTCTTTCCTGAATTACCCTCACAGTCTGTTCCTGAGGTCCTCTTTTGAATGTTTGTCAGCCATTCCCTGAATACATCGTAAGCATCGCAAGGTAACTTCACTCTTTCCTGAATTACCCTCACAGTCTGTTCCTGAGGTCCTCTTTTGAATGTTTGTCAGCCATTCCCTCCAACACTTTTGTAAACCATTTAAAGTTACTGTACTTGTGTACAAGCATCAATAATACCGTTTGTATTACTAATCTGATTCTCTGTAGCTATAAATAGCATTTTTTTATTCTGTACATTACCATAGTTCTTAAGGCTCAGAAGTTTCTCCAGTATTGTCATTCTAGGAAGGGGATGGTGATGTTCATCTCTGGGGAATAATAGATAATATAAAAATATTCTCCTTTTTATGTAGATATTGTAGAGTATTTGACAAGATCATGGGAAAGTTGCATTATATTAATGTAGTCCTGTTGCTTCACCTAAAAAGGTATCTGATGTCTTGACTATTAGAGAGGGGCACAGATTCTTACATCGGCCATCTGGAATGGTTAGCACAGGAGAGGCAGAGACTAATCAGTTACTTTAGGATGTCATAGTTCGCCCTTATAAAAGAATGATGTGTGTAGGTTTCCCATCTATGGTCAATAAACCGTATGTGTGCTTGTGGAGAGAGGCACTGCTAGGCAGCTTGTCTGTGATTGGCTTAGTGTAACTATCACGAACAACTATCCAGAGCAAATATGTGGTGATGGCCATATTAGCAAAGTAGCACATACAGCATGGAGAACAGCCATGAATATGCATTATTCTTATTGGAGAGTCCAGTGATGGACAGATTATTTATTGAATTTCATACAACCAAATGGGCAGATGATTATTGCACTAGTCCAGTGGTGGTGAACCTTTTCAGCACATCATTCACCAGTGCCTTCCCTCAAAGTGCAGGTGCTGATGAGTGACGTCACTGTGCCTGAGTTGGGGAAGAGCTCTTCTGCGACGATCTTATCAGCGAGCGAGCACTTCTTCAGCGTAGGCCTCAGAACCAACCTGAAAACTGTCAGGTTGGGTCCGCAACCTGCACTGAAGGAGTGCTTGCTCACTGAGGGTATCGAGGATAGCAGTGGTGGCGATGGTACGGATGCCCACAGAGAGGGCTTTTCGTGCCTTCTCTGACATGCATGCCATAGGTTCACCAATGCTGTACTAGCCTGTGAGAGTGCATTTATTCATTCCAAAGATTTCCTAGAATAAAGAGTGACATCTGTCTCTGCAGCTTATCAAATTTCCATAAGAACAATGCAGCCTACCTATGTACCATGTCATTCCAAATGGTAATCTTTATTTTTCTAGTTTTACTGGCTTTTAAAGGGTGGGAATTCTGACTAAGCACAGAAGAAGGAGTTCATTGTTTCCTACTTGATTTTGTAAGTCCATATCACAAAATTTCCTGCCTCAGATTCCCCTTAAAGGGGAACTATAGTTAAAATACATCTTTACATATGCAGTACTATACCTTAGTGAGAAGCGTTTCTCCCAGTAGTTGTTTCATGTGACGCAGAATGATTGAGCTGGCAGCATTGCTAAACTCCTTCACCAGGAAATGTGTGTGTGACGTGTACTGTCCAGTTTTCCATGAAAAGGTACTCTACTTACTACTTAGCACATGAACACAATTTATCTTTCCCCTCTGTAATCTCCTGTAAACAAGCTTAATTTATGCCGTCAAAAGGTCACCACACTGCTTAACCAATAGCAGTCAGGCAGCTTTTTCTTCTCATGTTGCCTGACTTGCAGAACAGAAAGAGAAGGGGGAGCAGGGGGAGGAAAATGGTTGCTCTCAGGAAAACTAATTAAGGAAAGAAAACTGCAAGTATTATTTCTTCCCTAAATGTTTTTTTTAACTATTTGTGTCAGCAATTGACTTAGTATAAAAGAGTTTTTTATGTATGTGTGTAGTTATATCAACACTATAGTCCCCTTTTAAGAGTCCCTGCCGGGGTAGTTAGCCATAACATAAAGTGGAATATTTACTGAAGTGCAAAAGCATAAATAGAAGTATTGTAGCAAAATGATGTCACCTTTACATTGCTCTGTTTGACAATAAACATCTCTATTTTGATTTTTACACAGTAGAAAAATTACAGATCCCTGGCCGCCATGCAGGATCCGCTCCGGTGCCCCATCCCCCAGCATGCATTCCCTCCAGAGGGCACAGATATTGCTGGGGCGCAGAGGGGTCGTAGTGGTTGCAGCAGAGGGACTGGGCCGTCTGGGAGCTAAGGTCTTATTGCTATCATGACTGCTGCCACCAATATTTTTATGTCCACATTTCTACATACTGCCAATATGCATATATTGCATATTGATGCGAAGTGCTCCATAAGATTGCAACTATCGTAATTGTGCATTTGTCACCATACAGAGTTCAATAAGTGAACACAGGGAAGAGGCGAATAGACACAAATTCAGTGCTTTATGCGACCATTTGGCTTTTAGTCAGTAAGACCCACAGTCTTTCTAGAATAAATCTACACGTGTGTGATTACCATATTTTCTGGTAGAAGGTTGTGCTTATATATATTAAAAATTATAATAATATAAAAAAAAAAAAATTCAAAAAATTCCGAGACTACCTTCTGTTTTTAGTTTTTTAAATATATTTATTTTAGATTGTGCACCAGAGATTTATTAAGGATATATGCATAGCATAGAGCAGTGTTTCCCAAATGCCGGGTCGCGACCCGGTACCGGGCCATGAAAATAAAATGCCAGGTCATGAGAGCGCCGCTCATGAATATTCATGAGCGGCGCTTTCGTGACCTGGTTATTTTTGTGCTTATCCTTCGTGACCCACTAAAATTAAATGCCGGGTCACGAAGGATAAGCACAAAAATAACCGGGCCACGGAAAAAAAAGTTTGGGAAACACTTGCATAGAGCATAAGGCAACAAGGTTTTAGGGTAACATTTAGAAGTACTGTAATGTCTAAATATAATTTCTGGGGAAGAGAAATCCAGAGAAAATGACGATAAATACAGTGTCCAGTAGAGGGCGTCTATACTACACAGTATGGAACAAACACATTTATCTGAGCAAAAGCTCCTTTACCCATATTGGTATTTACCAATTCTGTACTGAAGGACAGATATGTCTTATATTATGTTAAATCTACTCGGCATTATTTATTAGAAATCATATTTGCATATTTGATTTTCCAAATGCAAAATATGGAAGAATGCGTAAAATAAAAATGTATTTTATTTGATGCAGAATACAATGTGTGCTTGTCATTTGTTAATTGCCAGTTATCTCTGATGTACCTGACCACTGCACAGCTCTTACACATAGAAACCTTCATGAAATAACAGGAAGAAGGCAAAGACTAATAGGGCAGATTGCTTATTCCACCTAGAGGCACTTGGTTATGTCCTGTAATTTGCATACAGCAAAGTGACCATAAAGTGGCTTAATTCCAAATGCATTTCCTTATTGTGAACTCACCTACTCAGAGCTTATTTGTAAAACAGCCTCCATAAACAAATGATAGCAAAGAAACACCTACGTACAAGGACGGTAACAACAAACAAATGAAAAGGTCTTAAATGCATTTTATAATTAAATTGGGCAAGATTTCTTAAAGTCAGAAAGATTGCTCTCAGACTTTCCGAGTTTATTGTGCGAGATCTCATATCGTCCCCGCGAGATTACCGCGTGAGCTTTTCAATTTCGATTTTTCAATTAGAAAAATTAATTAAAATAATTAAAGGTAATACTCAGAATGTTTTTTTTTCCAATATTAGTTCTTTGGCACTGCGATTACAAAAGTGAAAGCAGGATGCAGGGAGAGCCCCCTGTATGTGGCCTGCATGGTAAGTTGGAAGTGTAGGAATAGGTTTCATTCCTTTGGTAACAAACCACCAAGTAGTCCTGAGTGTACAGACAAGGGGGGTTATTCACTAAAGTCCGAATTGGTGCGTATTGGTGCG
>WMED01027576.1:0-10600 GCA_019650415.1 Pipa parva | reverse complement strand
TCACATGATTACAACAAGCCACGTCATAGGAGCACGGCCAAGACAGGCATGAGCACGCCTACTGCGAGCACACGCGGCGCAAACGCCGAAGGGGAAAGGCGGCGCGCCCAACACCGCAAGAGGACCGGCGCAGGAGCGAGCGTCCGGTAAGTACTTTCCTTACAATGAGCTGTTTGAGTAATTTAAGAGCCAATGCTTCATCAACATGTTGAAATATAGAGGTTGTGATAAGTAGGTCTTCTAGATTGGGTGTTATTCACATTTCTTGATACCTGTTATGTGTCTCCTTCGGCGATACCTGTTGTAGGCAGAAAATTAGTAATAGCAAGGACAAAAGTAAAGTCAGCAATACCTTTGGTGAGAAACATGAATCGTGCTGTCACTGATTTCAGGTACTTCATCAGAAATCTGTTTATAAGGAGGGATTTCAGATTGAGGACTAGGCCGACGGTTCCTTTCTTTCACTGAATAATGGGGGAAGTTTTAATAGTAGGGTTGGAATTTCTGTACCACAATAGGTGCAGAGAGAGAGATCTATGCTGTGTTGTCTGCTGGTAGTTGTAGTTCATTATCAGATTTTTTTTAATGTACAAATAATGTAAAATGAAACAAGCAAGCTGCCACCTCTTCATATCCTGTGGTGGTATTGTCTGTTGCCAGTGGGAATGAAGTGCTATGAAATCCTAACCCTCATGGTGCGTCAGTATAAGGGGTGGTTATACTTCTTTGCAGTTGAGGAGACTGTAGCTACGGCTTTGGGTGAGATTAGTTTTTGCTTTGTAAAAGATAAGGATTTGTTTTATTACAAATACATGTACTCCTTAATTGTAATCAAATGAGAGTAGATTTTAGGGCAAAGTAAGTTTCTAGAGGAATTATATTGTAATATTAGATCACACCATTTATAAGATGAGGCTATATATAATAACACACACGCATAAATACATAAAATATGTATATGTGTGTGTTTGTATCTACTGACATTTAAATATGTGTGCAGGATTCTGTTCTCTCTTGATTGATGCACATTCACACGCGTGCATTTTTCCTCTCTTTCAGGTTCACATGCTGAAGAAATCTAAACAGAAACAAAAGAAAACATCTTCAGGCTCCAAAGACACAAAGCTTGATTCGAACACTTCCAATGGAAACGGGATTTAAGAAAGAAAACTTATTCACAGCCTAGACTTTCCCAAAAAAAAAAAAAACAACAACACAAAAAAGTAAACACTGATGACCAAATTCGATGTGTATGTAAGAGACTCAAAAACTTCTTCCAAAGTGTAAACTCTTTCTGTAATTGTATTTCTGCTTCCAATAACTCTTAAATGTGTAATAATGTACAAAAGGATTGCTTTAGAAGGTCTGTATGTATATACATTTGTCCAGTGTACATGTTTCTTGGTAGCATCTATCTTGGACATGGTCTAATTGTATTCCATGTGTTAAAGGAACTACATACCAAGCAAACGTACTGGTTTGTTTATAGCGAAATCAAGTTTTAAGTGCCATTTTTTTGTTCTTCAGTTGTTAAAATGTTGTATTTATTTCAAATATTTCTTGGACATTCCATGTGTTGACAGAATGTTAAAGAGACTACCGTGTAGTCAGAATCATGTCAGAAAGTGACGTGTTTGATTTGCTGAAAAATCTTGGAAATCTAATCTGAGGTTTGTGGGACTGTATTCAGATGTGTGTGTATTTTTCATGCTAACATACAGTATAGTATTTGTTTTACATTATAGACATCTGGACAAGATAAATGTGCTTTACAAAGTGTAAAAATGATTTTGATTTTGATTTTTTTGCCATGCAAAATATCCGAGGTTCTGTCCTCACTGAATGTCCGACTTGCACCTTTTTGAATAACTATCAGATAAATATGAAAAATAAATGAAAGGGGAAAAAAAAAGCCAAGGATCCCATGTAGAAAATATTGCTTGAAAAAAAATGTTTTTCTTTTTCATAATACATGTAATATGTATGCGTCATAGAATAAATGAATGACCTACAACATGATCATAAGCCCTAAAAAGGCTTTTTTTTTTTTTTTGTTTATGCAGATGATTAAGTGAACAGATCTAGCATTATTAATGGGTGCTATTAAGCCTGATGACAAACAAGGTGGTGCAAACTTGTATACGGTAATGCATCTGTTCTAATGAAAGTCTATGGAACCAGCAGGGGGCAGTCTGTCACCTTGAAAACTGCAGAGAAGCAGCCCTTGCCTTGTGCCATTAGCCTAAATGAGCATTTTTAATTGAGTTAAGAAAAGGGCAATCAAGTTCACACATTCCTTCGATTTACAAAAACACTGTGTAGAAAAAAACAAAAGTTACATGGAAAGTCGACCTCAGAATATTTTTGTAAAGCCAAATTCATGAGGATTCGTAGCATAGTTTAGCTTATGGTTTTAATGATTTCTTTTCAATAGTTTGTAAAAAATTAAGTTGACTGTTTGCACCAAGACACTGACACAGACTCAATCAGTAGTTTCACTTTGCAGCACAATGGAGTTGACTTCTACTTTAAAAAAAAAAAACTAAATTGCTCATTATACCAGGGTTGATTCTACATGGGAAATCCTTATAATGAAAGAACCACGCTGTTCTTTCTTCCACTGCTGCGTTGTCAACCTTTTCTTTTGCTTCCAGAGCTGCAATCCCCTTCACTCCACCACCTCTTCTACATTGCCTATTGTAAGCAAGCGCAGAAGCAGTATTCTGACCTAATTAATACTGCTCCAGCACTTGCTCACATCAGTGATGTTGGAGAGGAGGCGTGAACCAGAGGGAGATCGTGATGCCAAAGAAGCAGAAGAAAAGAAGATCATAAATCCAAGAAAGCCGGAGGCGGTGATAGAGAAAAAAAGAGCACTTTTGTTCGTCTTTTAATGCTGTCCAACCCATAGCAAGTCATATATCTGTTCTGTTGACCATAAAAACCAAAGGTATTGTGCGCAAGCTACTGTAAATGATTCCAGTACATCGGCTTCTAATGCTTTCAAAAAAATAAAAATGTACTAATGCATATGGACAAGGACACAATATTAGAAAGTAACATGCCCTATACTGTAAATTATACTATACATTGGCTAGGAGCAGGTCCCTTGGGACTGAGCCAACAGCTGGAGAATTTTTAATTAAAGACAAATGGTTGTTCTGATAGCTAACAGAGCGATTAGCTTGTGGCTCTGGACTGAAAGATGGGCAATGTCTGGGTTATCTAACTGCGCAGCTGGACTGAAGTCTCTCCTATACCCTCATGGACTGCTGCTTCCATCTCTCAGTCTACTGCAATAAGTTCTTTCATGTCAGTGTCCATAACGAAAACTGTCAAATGCTTTTATGGGCATCAGTAAAGGACTGGCTGCATTGTGGTAAATTGGATAAGTCGTAAGCGAACTCCTGTTTTACTACAGTTTGGAGCCAACTACACTGTGCTGTATACTTGAAACTGTCATGCTAGAAAGCACCTACTGGAAAAAACGATACTGTCATATTTTCCAAATATTTACTAAAATAGTAGATTTTCCTTTTGCTGTTTTGCACATTTATTACATTGAGTATATACAGTATATATATAAGTTATCTAGGCATCTATCCATGTTAGCTTCATCAACATTTTGGAACACAATAATGTCTTTATTATATACAGGTTAATTGCAATAGGATCAATTTGCTGCAGTAAATCCGCTAATATATACCTGTATGTATGTATGTATGTATATATATATATATATATATATATATATATATATATATATATATATATATATATATGTGTGTGTGTGTGTGTATACCACTGACAAACTAGACAACAACCATTAACAATATGATAAGACTAATTGCTTTTTAATAGCTTTCACATTATACAAATTCTGGTTTGTTAAAGTGAATCACTGTTTAATGCCTCAGCGTTTAAAGATTTAGTAATGTAAAAAAAAGCTGCCTTTGGAAAAACAAAAAACGAGACTATTACTGTTTAGAATGATGCATTGTTTCTTCAGTGATACCTGGTAAACCTTATAACAAAGTATGTATTGTATTTACCAGAAATGGAAATTTTGAATTCACTTTTTCAAGCGTAATCTACCTTTTGTAAGGATGTTTGCACTACGTTTCTGTATTGTCTGTTAATCAACAACCGTGCACTACTTAGATACAAAAGAAACTCTGTAGAACAGAACAAAATAAGCTATGGAACAATGTGATTTGTTTTCTGTGCCGTGGTTAATAATACATATATTCCGTGATTTGTGTTACGTTCAATATTTAAGGTTAACAAAGATATGACTAGATTTTTGAAAGTTAAGTAACTTCATATTTATATGTAAGGGTAAACTGAAACCTAGTTTGTATATTAAACGTAAGCAAACCTTTTTAGATTTATAAAGTTCCCAATAACATAAATTCCCAGTCATAAACATAAAGTCTGGACTATGGACATTTTTTGTTTTGTTTTGTTTTTTTTTGTTTTTGTTAAATAAAGTTTGTTAAAAAAAAATCTTCTATAAGGAGAAAGGAGAAATTAAATTAATTTTATTTTTCTTTTTTCGATACTGACCCTTGCTTAAATGGAGAGTGAACATTTTTAGATGTTATCGTAGAAACCTATTGATACAGTTTGCCTTCCTCCTAACATATTTTAATTGTAGCATGTAGATCTTTGTCTGAGATCAATTATCAATGATATGACATATTGACTGGTGGTAGTCTATAATTGTGCTAAATGTTTTATTTGTGATTTACCGATGTATGGTGATAGTTGCCTACTTTTACCATGAAAAACTAAGAATACAAATGGGGTTGTAAAATGTAGCGACCGGTAAGGATTGTCGTTCTGTTATTTTAGATCTTTACCTTACTGTGGAATCATAACAGGATTTATAGAAAACAGACCAGAAGCAACTGAATGTCTCTTAACTAAAAATGTAGCTTTAAACGTATATATTGTAAATGCAAAGTGTATTTATTTAAAATGAAAAGTACTGTACAACTTTATTTTCAAATCAAACTGTCGCATCCAAAGTAATTTATTAGTCAAATATATGCAGCATCGGACTGGCTCTCCGGGGACAATTCCCAGTGGCCACCAGTCCCAAGGGGGCCACCCCGACTTCCTCTGTTGTCAATTGCGTCACATGACGTCATACGTCACGTGACGGGACAGGGCATTTCAGTGGCCACTATGCCCCAGTCCGACACTGATTACCTACTATTGCTTTGTTTTTACTCTAGAAAGTGGCAAAATATGTGCATTATGTTCAGAATTTTATTTGAATGAATGAAATAAAAATAACAGATCTTATTCACAACATTTACTATAAATATTTTTCTATTGCGCCATTATTTGTTTAGATCAGCAGTTCTCAACCTTTTGAGAACCGCAACCCCAGGTTGTGACGTCACGTCCTGATGTTTCGCCCGAACGTCATCACGTACGCGCGTCACGTGGTGATGTTTTGGGCCAACGTCACCCCACAGGAACCCTTATGCACTTCCAGGGGCCACAGCGTTTCTCGACCCGCGTGGGATGATCTTGCGGACCCCCAGGCTGAGAACCGCTGGTTTAGATGGATTTATCTCCCTCCTGTATTACGGAGCGCCTCAAAACGCACGTTTACTTGTGCTTTCTTCTTGAAGACAGGGTTTTTTTAATCGTTCTTGTTATCTGACCTGCAAAACCACTGTATTGTGATACACACGGTTTATGATTGTATTTTTTTTTTTTTTTTTGTATTTCAGGGCGGTTGTGCTTTTAGTTCACAAAAAAAATTCTGTATATATTTTGCAACTCAGCTGTGTGTTTTAATCATTTGTTTAATTTGCACTGATTTCAGTTCTGTATTTGAGTGTAAATGTTGTGGAATTTAGAGATCTATATAAGAATCAAATACAGTCATTTCCTGTATGTTACGATGTCCTGATTTTTCTTTTCTTGCCGTTTATAATAAGTGTAATCCTGGGTACACTTAGATCTAGGCATCTGAGGCCACGGCTGAATGCCTAACTCATCAATCATTTGGTTTTAGAAACATTTGCAGATTTGATCGTTTGGCCAATTTCAACAGCTACCATATACACTCGTGTATAAGTCAGGAAATTTTACTTTAAAAAATCATTTAAAAGAGTACAGTCGACTTATACACGAGTCAGGTTAGTTTTGAAAAAAAAAACGATTAACAGAGCCGGCTACAGAGAGCTGCTTGGAGACGCGACACAAATACAAACAGCACAGCAAGAGAGGCACTGACCCGTATCTGTAAGTAATTACAGCACACACACACAAGCACTGAATAAACTCACCGGGGGGGTTAGTTGGGCAAGCCTGTTAACAGCATCCACCCATTGCAGACTCTCACACCAGCAAAGGGCCTGGGGCCAGACCAGAGCACACAGAAGCACATGCAGTCAGAGACTGCCCCTTAAAGGAGAACACACACTAAACTGTAGCTGACAGAAATAAATAAAATCTTATTGCTATCTTGTATTTTTACTCTCGACTTATCCATGGCTCATAGCAAATTTCATATTCGTTGGCCCAAAAACTGTCCTCGACTTACACACGAGATTGACTTGTACACGAGTATATACGGTAGTCTTTTGAGAGTAATGTATGCAGTCTGACAATAACACCATGGGTGATATTTCTAAAGATCATTTCAACCTTCTCATTTTGTCTTGCTCTCTATTTTATTGTAAATTTTCATTTTGACTATACTTCTCAATTTCACTGATTTATTTAGGGTTGTTAAAAAAAATATCAAAATCAGCTGAAAATGCCACACTTTCCAGTGTTTTCCACTTGGATTCACCTATTTCCGACCATATCGATAACCCTTTTTCAGTAATAAAGCATTTGTGACTGTGGGTAATTGACAGTACCAACTCAGGGGGTTATTCAGGAAGCTCCGAAGTGAGGCGCGTAGTGTTCGCCTCACTTCGGAACAACTGACATGCGCATGCTGATGTCCTGCACGCGGACATCAGCACGCGCATTAAAGGGATTCCCCTCCCGGCGAGAGCACTCGAGTCTCCTCAATGGGGAATTATGTGTTGACAGCAGCCTGAGGCAAGGGGAACACTTTTAGGCAATAGAAATATCGGCTTTGCAAATATTGCTAAAAATAGGTTGTTTTGTTGATGAAGACGTTTCTTGCATAGTGTGGCAGTAATCAGTTGGACAGTCGGAGCCGTGCTGTCAGGCCCCTAATTTGTCATTTTCATCTGGTAAAGTAAAAATAGCAAATGCGACAAAATACACCTTGTCAAATTCATTACTGCAACAGACTCCGAAGCTTGATGAGTAGGCAAATTACCTGTGCGTGGACACACAACGCGGTGGGAAGTGCTACTTAGGTTAGCAACTGTCACAAATGGATGAAATTGGTAGTGAATTTTGGCACAGCGCAGAATTTGCAGATATGGGGAAGTGGCAAATAAATGTGAAATTGCACCTTTTATGCGACCATTCATGTTTCGATGAATATGACCCCCAAAGTTAGATAGGTTAAACCGGACTCTGAAATGATATATTTTCACTACTCTATCACTTCCTGGCTGCAGTACAAGGGCCTCTTAGGAATTTGCAAAATTGGGTCATGTGGCTAGTGCACAAGGTAAGTAAAAAACTAATATGCTTCCCATGTGTTTGACTCCATAGAAATGGAACATGATATCCCTTTATAACAGAACTTCCCCTGAAACTGAAATTCTCATGAACTTAGATACAAATATGGAGCTAGAGTATGCTCACTGACTTTCTGCAAATATCCATCTCCTGCCACCCATGTCTGCCAGTAATGTGACTTGTATGTTCAGATCAAGTGTGCATGTTTCCAAAAGAGGTACAGGGTCGGTACTGGGCAGGGGTGTTTACATTCTCTGTAAAAAGTAAAGCAAATTTGTAAGTTCAGTAGCTAAGGTGCCAACTTTGACTTTTTTTTTTTTAGGAAAAACAGGAAGCACTTAACTCCCCTTTACAACACAGTAAATTCTAGGTGGACAGAATGCAAATGGTTAAAGGGTATGGAAAGTTTGGATAAAACATTATTTGTATTTGACAAATACATACAGAAAGCCAACTTAAACATTACAATGTAAAAATGATTTTGGGATCAGTAGTACTTGCCTCTTGTTTAAACAGCCCTGCTCCCTCTTCCATTCTGTGTACAGACTCTTCCTGTATAGTGCTGATAAGCCCCACCTCCAAGTGATATCACTCACTAGACAGAGAGCCAGAATTCCCCTCCCCTTATCTAAAAAGCCTTTTTTTTGTAGCCCTGAGCATGTGCAAATAAGACCTGTCCAACCGCCTGTGTGGTCAGCTGTGGAGAGGAGGGGGCATAGCTTTAACCCTACACTACCCATACACGGAATTTGTTAACACAGACAAAGCAGTTACAGGGGGATATTGAGCTCTGCTGAGTTAAGAGGTGAGTCAGGAGTTTCTTAAATAGATTTATTGCTTGTCAATAGGCACATTTGCCCTTCTTTATAGACAGGCTTTACTTACCCTTTAAATCAGTAATGGCTCCACTGTGCTATTTTTAGTAGCCAGGGTGAATTCCCTTCTGGCTCCACATTAACTGCAAAAGTACTCTGGTTCTAGCATTGAGAGCGCTACAGGAGTCCTAAGCACTTCATTGCTATTGTGGACTGCATGAAGTGCAACTTTACTTTATGTCTCCCTTATCTGTGAGTTTAACAGCTAGGGGCCGAAAACTAGTTTAAGACTGCAGCAGGGTACTCAATGCTAGAACTAGAGCAATGCTGTAGTACATTAATGCATAAAGATGCCAGCAAGGTGGCAGTCAGTTGGAGACTGCTTCACTGTACAGGGTGGTATATGGAAGGGTACTGCTCTGTATTAAGTAAAACATGGTGGTGCTTTTAAAAACAGATTGTAAGCACGTTGCAGTAGGATTCACCTCGGTGTCGCTTATCACAGCAGACCTGTCTGCACATTCCCAGAGCAGTTTATTTTCAAGCTCTCTGGGGTAAGAAGCAGCAGTGTTATTTTTTTTACTGTTAAAACAAAGCACATGTAGGGCATGTGCTTGTTTTAAATGTTTTCATATTTTTTCCTACTCTCCCCATTCCTCCCTTTCTAGCATCCATTTCTCAACGTATCTGTCTCTCTCCACACTTTTATCTTGCTTTCCTCTCCTCCTTCTGTTCATCTTTTTTACCCTCTGTTCCCCAATTCTTTCCTTCCATGTGCCTCTGCTTCCTTTAGCCCATCCCTTACTCTTTTTCTCACCCTCTATTACTCTCGCTCTTTTCCTTTCCCTCTTTCTGGGGGTTATTCACTAAGGTGCGAATTTGCAAACAGCGGATTCCCATAGCAAATCCATGGCAATTTCCCCATTGTAAAGTTGTGACAATTTTCCCATAATAAAGGCATGACTGCAACAATATTCTCATTATAGACGCGACTGCGACAGTAGCAGCCTATTGTGACTGTCTTTATATGGCGAATTCACACCTATACGCAACAATTTGGACTTTAGTGAACAACCCCCTCTGTCTTCCTTCAGTCCCTCCCTCTATCTGTACCCCTCCTTCCTCTCTACTGGCACATTTCACTGCAACTTAGAGCATTTTGCTTTGTGTATCTGTGAATGAGAGACTACTGGGCATGTATATGCTGATACTTTGGAGGCAGATTAATTCTACTGCATGTGGCCCATGTTGTAGTGTATCTGGTTACCTGCAGGTCTGCAATCACCACTGTGCAGCAACCACTGATAAACTCCAGGAAACAGCCTTCTGGAATTCCTGCTACCGAGAACCGCTTCCAGTTTCCCTGATATCCAAATATTCAATATTTTTTATATATAACAATGTGATACAATTGATCAGTAGCGACCCTGGCCCTATTGGCGCCCTAGGCCTCCCCCCACCCGGCGTCCCCCACTCACCTCCAGCAGTGCCATCGCTAGTAAAAAATAAATAATGCACGCGAGCGTGCATTATTTCCATCCTTGGTCCCCTGCCAGGGGACATCAATATTACAGACGTATGATTTCCTGGTAATTTCTTTGATAAAATTCACTGTTATTGCATGAAACGTCTAATTTCACATTTTTCGCCAAAAATATTAGGATTTCAATGGGCAGAACAGGAAATTTTATTGGCTAGGAAAAGGTTAACATAGAAATAGCTTTTATGGTTAATAGTTTTCTCATCTGGCTGTAAAGTTATATTAGGTAGAAAGATACGTCGCCTATTTGTCATTATGGCAAGAAAGTTTGTTCTGATAAATGTCACTAACAGGAGCCTGGCTTACAGTTTTGGAGAGCGGCAGTGTAAGAGTTATTGGCGTGCCTCCACCCAGGACAGGGACTACACTAATAATGAACACCAATGCTGGGACCTGATTAATAAGGTAACAAATAAAGAACAGTACACTTTGCAGGTAAAAGTAACCTAACACTTTATATTGAAATTGTAGATATATATCTAAAGATATGCAATCAAATAGATGGAACAGTAAATAATTGTATGATATAGATATTATATAACCACCCCTATAGACAATACAGTGGGGAAAAAAGTATTTAGTCAGTCACCAATAGTGCAAGTTCCACCACTTA
>WMED01027575.1:0-10600 GCA_019650415.1 Pipa parva | reverse complement strand
TGTTTTTATTTATGATTTACACAACGTGCCAACTTTTCTGATTTTGGGGTTTGTATTAATATATGCATGTTGCCAGTATATTGTCATTAATATAGAAGGAGATAGTCAGTATATGTCCTTTAAACAGACTCATGTAAAGACCATATGTCTATTCGTATTAAATTCGCTAGAATACACCACTGCTACTATTTACCTAGAGTTCTATACACCAATTAGCTTCATTTTTGCAAAAATATGCTGTTTAGTGAATGTGCACCTTGACTTTGCAACAGCATGGGCGAATTGTCACCTAGTGTTATCATAGAGTTATACCTCTTTGATTTTACAAGATATTTTTATGTGTTTTTATAAATTTCCATGTCTTATTTGGGGCTCTACCTAGACACTTTGCTATTTAACTTGGCTACTGTGCACTCTGAAAATTAACTGGTATATTAGGTAACTGCACATAAACTATTAGCAAGAAAATACTCTGAAATGTATGGCAGGGTGTCCTAGCCAAGAGGTCAGCAAACTTTACTATGAAAAGGGCCATTTGGCCCCCTCTTCCACTAAAGAAAAGTAGTCTGGAGC
The DNA here is from genome assembly GCA_019650415.1 of Pipa parva. Lineage (NCBI taxonomy): Eukaryota > Metazoa > Chordata > Amphibia > Anura > Pipidae > Pipa > Pipa parva. The sequence continues at coordinate 10,027 of WMED01027575.1, read as the reverse complement.
CGCAAAACATAACAGCTTAGAAACTTTTAAAAGTTTTAATCTTTTTTTTTTTTTAATTTTACCTGTTACAACATCAGAATACAACAAACAGAAGAAAATAATAACAAAATAAAATAATATAAATCAAAGTTAAGATAAATAACCTTTTTTTTTTTCCATCTGTCAATCAAGGCAGAAGGGAGCCACAAGAAGGAGGTTGAAGAGCCATGTGTGGCTCCAGAGCCTTGGTTTGCCTACCCCTGTCCTAGCCCAAAACTTTCACTTAGAATTATGGATCATTACTTTAATGTTACATCCTAAAAATGTAGTGTTCTTTATATCTGTAAGTAAAAGCTGCCGGTGTAATTGTAATCTTTGTCCTCCTTGCTTTACTGATTCCTGTTCAAAGGGCACAGATTTGTCTTTTAAATGTATGGTTAAAGGATCGCTAAATCCTATTGGTATCTCCACTTAAAAGTTAAGAAGGAGAGAGGAGGCTTACCCGACACAAGCAGAGCTGTAGTCACTTTGCCATCTTCCTGAACTAAAATATAACTATCTGTGTCCCTAAGCTTGACTAACTTTCATTTCCTTCAGTAGAAGATAGTTTGTATGTATTTCCCAGGGAGCATTGCCTTAGTCATCCCTACCAGCTTAGTTTGTCTCTGTTACTTAAATGAACACTTATGAGTGTGACAATGATTTACATGCCATGCCCAGCAAAGGTGATATAAAGCTAGCTTTTTCTTTCTTTTCACTGGACTTGACCAGTGTCCATACAAGAAGCATTTGCAGTATCTCTCCAGACCCAGGGCAAAGAAAAAAATGGATGGAAAGCCTGATAGAAATTGTCAGTTTAAGATGATCCAGTTCTCTGCAACTAATAATCTGGGGTGTTAATATTGTCAATGGAAATTTGCATATTTATAATCTTACCCAGGCTTCTTGCCTTTGCTACTGGCTAAGCATATGCTCAGTGTATATGTATTAGGGACAAGTTAAGACTGTCAAAAATATAAAGTCAAAGTCAAAATATAAAGTTTTCACCGCTGCCAAGTAACCAAGGAAGAGCTACTTGTTAGTATCTGATTCCCCTTTAATCTACATTAACGAACAAAATGGTATCTACAGTTCACTGGTTTTAAATTCATCCATTTAAAATGAAATAGGTATTTAAGAACACATACTGCAGAGCTGTGTAATGGCGAGTTGTTATACATTCTGCAAATGACTTTGCTTAAACTGCAGTCATACAGTGCACAGCTAAAGGCATTTCTTGTCAGCCCTGTAGCATGGAGATTTTATATATGTTACTGAATAAACATGTCAGAGCATTCTTTCAAAATGGAACAAGAGTTCTGAGAAAGCTCAGAAAAGCTGGCAAATATATGCAAATTAGCCTCTCTAAAGGGAAAGAGACCGTCTTCAAGTTTTGCCATGTTAACCATGGTTACCTTTGTAAATGACACCACACCCAGGATCCTGTTCCTTCTGGAGAGGCTAAAATGCATATATTATTAAGGGAGCACTGTGTAAATGTATGTATGTATAATTTTATTTATAAAGCACCACAAATTTACACAGCGCTGTACAATTCAGCAATACAAGTACAAAACAAACAAGGGAAAAGTGCATTAAACAATACAAGTAAAATATAACAAGGGTACATCAAATTAAGTGCTAGGTAGTGATTGACACAAGAGGTTGGAGGTCCCTGCCCCAAGGAGCTTACAATCTAAGTGGGAGGAAGACTTACATACACAGATAGGAAATGTGTGCTAACAGCTCAAGTTGTCTCTATAACTTTGAGGACTGATTTAGTGAAGGCCATCTTAGACAGCCTAAACTTATATGTTATTTAATAATGACGACTAGTAAAGGTGACAAAGCATAGTTTAGCACTGGTCTTTATAGCTTTGGTGATCTTAGAGAATTTTTGTGGAACCCAGGGCTAAAGAGGCCCTAGAATAGCTTGCTCCAAGCAGGGCCTTGTGGCTTGTGGATTTGAGGCCCTTTCTCTTAGGAAGAGAGTTCATGACTGCACCCCTCTGCATGTTTTTTTTTAATTTGAAGTTTAGTGAGCGCTGCACTTCAGGCTTTCAAAAAAATGCATTGTTGTTTTGAATCAGTAAATGTTTATAATTATATGTATATATGAGATTTAAAAACTCAGTGGATATTGTTCATAGTGCTTTCCAAGCTTTGCATAGCAGAAATAGCCGGTAGTTTACTTTTTTCTGGAGAAGCTAATTTGTTGATAGAATGTCCACTATTGACAACTCTGGATAAATGTTAATTTAATTTCTTCTATATGTGTAAATTTTTGCCTTTAAAGTGATATTTAGCACAAATTCTGCATGTGGTGTTATGAGACATGGAGTACTACTGCAGACATGGAGTACTGTTATATTTGGAATCAGTTATTTTTATGGAGCCATATGGCATGCACTTAATTAACTTACTTATGCAGCAGCTGCAGTTTATTTAGCCAGTTTAAAGGGATATTTTGACAATAGTATTATTTTAACATTAAACATTTATGGTGCAGGGTTGATACCAATTTGAGTTAACTATGGGTTGCAGGGCTGCTTATCACTTACAGCATATCACAGCTCATAAGTACACACCCCTGCAACTTGTGAGGATTAGTATACATTTCTTTTTAAATGAGTGAGGTGGAAATTCTATACTGTATGCACCTATTTAATTTAACCAATATTCACCCTATTTTTCCTCAGTCTCTAACAAGTGAACAGTGAACATGTGCTGAGCCAGTGACTAATAGTAGAGGGTGCACTAAAACTATAAATATGTCAGCCTCTGGTGCGAACTTTGGGGGTATGGATTGTTAGTGCTATAGCGATGGAAAATTTCTAAGATGGCATGGTGATCCCTATGCATAAGATACTTTATTAGAAGTCTAAACCTGTCAGACTATAGTTCTCCCTGAATGCTAAGAAAAGACTAGCAATAGACCGCAGTTTTTGGATCAGTTGGGCTGGCAGAAAAGCTGCATCCCAAACAATGCAATTTAAAGTCCCTTCCTAACCTGTTCCGAGTAATTAGCCTTAGTAGTTACTTACCCTTTAAAGTATGAAATTCACATTTTTTCATAATGCAGCAGTATTTATAGCAGTTGCCAAAACGTTCACTGTAACATAACTTGCATTAACATTCAATAAATTTGTATTGTTATGTTGTATTCAAAGCAAAAAAGTATTGACGATAGGCGTGTATGTCTGTCAAAGACAGAGAATATAGACAGTTATGATTTTTCCAGTTTATTAGTTTGAAACTCTTTTAAATGGAGAAAAATAGAGTTCACCATCGATGGACACCTTGTCTTGACAAACAGACTGTCTTGACGAACTGTAGAAGTTGGATGAGGGAAAGTATAACGAAGCGTAAGCGCCAGTATCTTTTCTACATGCTACACTTGTTCGAAATATACAGAGCAAACACAGACTGCTGAAGCAAAACTCCTCCCCAGCAATCACAATCTCCAGAGTATTTCTGGCAGGACCTATAAGAAGGTCTTGTCTGAGTTAGCTTTCATATTTTTTGACGTAGGACTTCAATTGCAAGAATGTTGATGACCACTGCAAATGTATCGATTCCCCTACCCCCCCCCCCCCTTCAATAGACTGAAATGTTATTTGTAGTTAGGAAAAGGGAGCTAGTGGAACAGGGTTGAATCTACGTCTTGGAAGCCTTGGTTATCAAACTCATTAATCTACATGTCAAGAGGCTAGGAATGAATAATTGTGTGTAGAATTTATCTGCCAACATGATAGCTACTTTTCAGCTTTCTCTTCAAAGCCCTTTCATTGCACTGGGCTTTATTATATTCTTTGTCTTTTCTATTTCTAGTCTGCTGGGGAGGTATAGAAATACGGGTCTCAGCACCACAGAGGACGTTTGCTTTGAAACATGACATTGGTTATGTTTTTGCATACACATTTATTCATTCTTTTTGCAGGAACGTGGCCCTGCTTCTTCACTTTGATTTGTACAATAAACAAAGTAAAAAGCTCATCGCTAAATATAATCCTTAAAATCAAAAAATAATACCTTTTTCACAATCTGTTTGTGAACAAATGTGTATATTTATGTTTACTGATGCTTTAAACAGTAAAATCATACTTGACGCCCCCCTTCCTCTTCAAATGCTACTTTTATATAGAGTGATGTTCAATATTGTTTATGCATGAAAGGCAGTAACCAAAAGTCAATAAGCTACACTGGCGATGATTACAGTATATCACATTATGCCTAATTATGCATATGTAAGCATAGTGGTAAAATCCACTGGTACTCAGGGGGGCCCTCTCTTATACAGGGAGTAGTCACTCATTACAAGATCTTTGGCTGCCTAAGGTTATTTTTAGCAGTAATAAATAATGGAAAATAATATTTTAGCTGCACAACAATAAATCAACAGTAGCATCACTTCATGATTGGCAAGGAATTCCTTGTTACCCCAAGCACCTTGGACAAAAAATTTGAACATTTTCAAATAAAACTGCTTTTAAGTTTCCTGGAGTTGCCGGAGGATTTTTTTTCTTCTATTTGGCTACTCAGCCTCTATGAGTACTCATAAAGACTTTATGCGTTTCAGATTTGGTTAGGTCTTTGTGGTACACATGTTTGTTTCCAAAAGAAATGTTGGAATTTTTTCTTTTGGAATCCAGCAGTATTTACTTATTCCGCAAGGATCAGTGACCAGAAAATGTCAAATTTGTGTGTAGTAATTCAAGGGTAAAGGGCGGTTGCAACTAAAACATTATAAAGTTGGCACTTGTTCTATCCAGGAAATGTATCTTTTTCAAACCTAACTTGATTTTTGAGATTCACTGTTGATTTTTCAGAAAAACTTTCAGAAACCACCTAGATAGCTGAAGGGGGTGCAGATACTTTGTGGAGGTATTTTAAAGGGTAGGGAATATTTTAAGAGATAAACAACAAGGTGGAAACTTGGTCCTCTACCAAAAGGACAGCACATTTTTGTATGTACTCTAGTTACATTTCAAAATTCCCAATTCCCAGTTCTTCAAGGGGTACGACTGGTCTGACAGAACATTTGCAACTCATTTCTTGTCCTTGGCATTTATACCCTGTGTCCCAAGTATCCAGGGGGTGCGGGAGAGTGCAGAGCATAATTATAGATAGTTCCTGCTTCCTTACCCTTTACTCTTACTCTCTATGTGATCCAATCTTACTTATATGGCTGCTCAGCTGAGAAGGAAAGTCTTCCTTTACGGAAGACTATGCCTCATAAAGATAAAGTTTGTTATAATGTACCTTATGTATAGAGCTTACTATGCAACTTAAAATGATCCACTTCCACCCATATAGCGCACTAATAATCCAGGGCCCCAACATTATCACTGGAGGCTGACATCTTTTCAGTTTTGGTCAGCCTTCTTCCCATAGCCACTGGCTCAGCACATGCTCAGTGTGAATGTATTAGAGAAAATTAGATAGGTTAAGATTGACAAAAATATATAACTTTTGACAGTGCTAAATGAGCAGTAAAGGACTGTTTTTTAGTTTTTGATTCCTTTTTAATTTATATTGAAAACTACATTAGTTAAACAAAATAGTATCTATAGTTTACTGTTTCCCATTCATCCATAAAAAAAAAAAAAAATAGATATTAAACCATACATTCTGAAGAGCTGTGTACCAATGAGTCGTTTTACATACTGAAAATGACTTTGCTTACAAAGCAGGTATTCAGAGTTAAAGTCATTTCTTATTAGCCCTGTAGCTTGGATATTTTATATGTTAAAGGATAAACTTGCCAGAGCATTCTTTCACAATGGAACGGATATAAAATACAAAACCTGCTTGGCCTAAAAATATTAATTTTTAACAGCAAATATTGGATATCCAGGTCCTCTCTTTAAGTGTAGCATAATGCATTTAACCCACTGTTGTTTTAAAGGAGCATTTTTAAACCTATTCTATGTTAAATGAACTGGTTAGTCAACTTCTTTAATTCAAGTTTATAATAAGATGAGATGAGACCCATGACCTTCCTTCTTCTTCTGAAAAATCAAATGGGGATACTAAGTCGGAACACTCATAAACAAGCTACAACACATTTTAACTTGACTTCATTGGTGGAAGCCTATTTAACATATCACTACTTTAGATCCTTCATTTTCTGCTCAGACTCAGTCTGTTCATTAAAGCACTCATCAAAGTCATGGTAAGCTCCTCCCTGCAAATATATGTAAATTAACATATCTAGATGGAAAGGGACCCTCTTCAAATTGTGCCATGCTAAACATTGCAAGCTTGGCAAATGACACTGTGCCCATAGTCTTGTTCCTCCTGGAGAGGCTAATTTCCATATATTCCTATGGGAGTACGACTATCTAGATTTGTGCTTACAGATCAGGTTGTCTCTGTAACTTTGAGGAGTGATTCAATGAAAGCCATGTCCATACAGCTTAACATTCATCGATGAAGGCTAGAAAGACCGAGGGGGTGGATACTTCAAATTGAGAATTTTACAATTGAAGTGAATTCTCATCCATTTTGAATAGTTGCAAATTCCCTATACTTTATGCACCAAGAGAAGAATAGAAATAAGTCAGATACTATCTCTTCCTTTGTACATTCAGGGCCGGTTCTACTGATGGGCAATGTGGGCGACTGCCCAGGGCGCAATCTATTTGAGGGCCGCTGTCGCCCACATCACCCGTTGCTAAACTCACCTCCAACAGCGTTTCAGCGATGCACCTCCTCTGATGAGGTAAGTTGAATGCGATGGCGCTCTGTGGCTGCTTCGGGTCTTGTCGGCTGTATTCGGCAGCTGCCGGCAAGACCAGAACATCTAAGGAGCGCTGCCGCATTCAACTTACCTCATCAGAGGAGGTGCATTGTTGGAACGCTGTTGGAGGTAAGTGGGGGGCGCGTGGCAAGGGAGGGGGCGGCGCAGGGCAGGGGGGGGCACGGGGTGGAGTTCAAGGAGCGGTTCACCCAGAATGCAAAATAGGGCCAGAACAGTCCCTGTGTACATTGGACAGTAGGAGCCTTGTCATCTACTCCTTAAAATAGCATTTTATGCTGGCAAATTCAGCCCTGCATGCGTTGCGGAACACTACTTTTACAGACATTTGGTGAATTACCTGTGCATGCTTATGTAAAGTGATGCAAAGAGCTCCGTAAGTCCGCAACAATCACATGCAGCCAAATTGGTCGCAAACTCGCCACCTTGCATAATTTTCTGATTATATGAGGATCAGGAAGTGGTGAATGATTGTGAATATGGACCAAATTTATGTGACTGATCAGACTTTCATGGATAAGCCCCATGATACAGAGCAGTCTAACATCGGTGGACTTTGATTGCAGGGATTTTTTTTTTTTGTGTTTTCCATAGCATAATTAGTATATTGTTCATTTGTTTTCCTGGAGAGACTAATTTGTTAAAAGGCTTTCCAGAATAGAAACTCTTGGTTAATCTTGTTTCTATATATGTAAATTACCTCCTTGAAATGTATGTGTATTGTATATGTAGCCTGTGATATTTTTAATAACTCCTGCAGATTCTGTAATGCTTATAATATATACTGTATATGTGATAGAATGTTGCCTTTTGTGCACATGCCAGACTGTTACATTTGGAATCAGTTATTGTATCTGGAGTCATGTGACATGCACATAATCTACTTACCATGCAGCAGTTCCATTTTATTTAGCCAGTGCTAAAAAGGATATTTTAACAACAGTATTCCATTAATATCAACATTTTCCAAAATCCTCATGCTACAGGGCTGATAAGAATATGGTTTAATTATGGGTTGCATGGCTGCATATGAATCAGATTGATTTGCATAATACATCACAGCTTACAAGTACACAGCAGCCCTGCCACATGTGGGGACTAGTATCCCTGTAAATGGGAGAGGTGGAAATGCTTCCCTATAGGTACCCATTTTATTTCACTTATCCAAGGTGTCCATTAGAAATGAACTAACAGATTGTTCTGAATCCTTGAGCAGAGTTAAATGTTTGTAATTTTAACAGTTTTAGTCTGAATTCCTAGTCAGCCTGTTTTGCCCCATTTCCTAGGGAGTGCCCACTGACCATGTGCAGAGCCAGTAGTTAATGGGAAGATGCTCACTAAAATAATAGACATGTCAGCCTCTAGTGCAAATTTTGGGGGCACAGATCAATAGTACCATAGAGATGGATGTTTTCTTAACTGGCACAGAAAGCCCTATGAATAACAAACATTATTAGAAGCTTAAACCTTTGTCATGCTATAAACACTGAACATCAGAAGGAAATTCTGATTTAACTGTATGAATAAACCTTAATAAATTTGTTTAAAACCATTCCAATATCAAAAATTGTAGTCAGTCCTAATGTTTACTAGGAAGACAGAGATTACTCAGGGTTTTGAAATTCATGTCAATAAAAGACAAAGTTGAAGAAGATGGAAGCTACTATTATAATCCATATCCTACTGAAATCTTACCTACTGACAAGCGGAACTGCTGCAGGTAAAATTTCGGAGGGCATAAGCCTCGAAATAGATTCCGTGAACTGCCTGACACGTGAAAATTGATATCTGGAGCTAAGTAAGGTGAAATACCAGGTGAGCTCTGTGTAATTAGGCTTTTTTCTCAGTTAGGCTAACCTGTATCAAAGCATTGTTTCTGAGAGTATATTGTCCCATTAATAGTGGTGTGCGGCATACAACCACAACAAACTGTATCTATGTAACATTACTGTGTTTATTACAGCTGATTTCTCTTTCTTGTGTAGACTAATAAAGTTGCAATTAGCTGCCAACCTTCCTTGTTTACTGCCATTAATATCTTAACATCCAAAAATAATGGTTTGGTGTCATTGAGGATTAGATGGGCATATCTGGTAAGTCAATTTCCCACTAACTCTCGTCTTTGAGCCCAAAGTCTGCCCTTACTGTATATCTAATCCAAAGTAACATCCAAAGTAGTGCACTTACAGAAGTGCTCTTAAAAATGTCCCTCCCTACTTACTGCAGCTGGTCACAAATTGTGTCCTCCTCCTCCTTTAGGTTGTAATACAGAACGCTGATCTGAAACCCAGTAAAATTTCTTTATATAGAGCAAAATGTAAGCACAAACTGGAATACACAAACACTGGAGATATACAGTACTATGCATCTAACGAGAAACTAAATTACACAAAATCCTATATATGGGAACATTTTCTAAAACATAATACCATTTTTATTTAGTGGGACTTTGCAGAATGCTCGCTGTGTGGTAAAAATGTAAAAGAATTATATGCAGAGGTGAGGAATCTGGCAGAAGAAAACAGCGCTATTTCATCCTGATCATTAGCGGTCTAATATGTAACTTCTCTGAGTTCTGAATTTGTAATAAGGAAAAACACTTGGGGCCTATTCATAAAAGTGAGAATTTGTCTGTCAAAGTGAATTCTCCTCACTTTGGGACCCTATGCTGCAGTAGTAATGAATTCTCTACTCCTTATTCACTAAGCATCAGATTCCCATAGCGAAAAAGCAGAGTAGTGGTTCATTGCATACTGTGGTATAGTCAAGACAGTCTGACCCTGTCTCTAATTCACCACTTTGACCAGGCTAAGTAAAATTGTCACATTCGACGCAGTATACCTTGCCTAATTCACAACTTCACAACTGACGTTTGATGCATAGCATAATTACCTGTGCACACCCATGCAAAGTGATGCAAAGTGAATTTTGACCTTTACATGACTGTTTAGACTTTCTTGAATAAACCCCTTGGTGCTTCTTATAGGGATTGTGCTGTATCATTGGCATTTTCATCTCAGGAATGTTTCATGCACTTGTCACTGAAAAAACTACTTGAAGCTAAAGAATGTATTTATCACTAGAGATTTTTCCCTAGGAACTAACTTTCTCAAAAAGTCCACCTTTCACATGCCTTCATGCTCCACACCCCGCTCCTGAATACTTTTTTCTCATAAAGTTATAGACTTTGGCAGCTTGGTTTGAAAATATAACATTTTAACCTGAAATATTCTACATCAGAAAAATATT
>WMED01027574.1:0-10600 GCA_019650415.1 Pipa parva | reverse complement strand
ATTTCATGATTGCACTATTTCAAATTATTCTAATTCGTTGACCAGCACTTGTATTAACAGCCTAAAAATTTCTGGCCTTATTTTTTCTGTTATGTATATGCCTACATATGAGCAAATGGGCAACATCAGTAAACAAAAAGCAGTAAAGTCTAGTAAGCAGAATAAGCATGATTACAGTAAAATTTACCCTTCAATCGCTTTCTCATTGGGCTGGTACTTTTTTCTACCTAATCTTCAGCTTTTCTCTATTTTTTGCCCCTAGTTAAACTTGTTGTCTATCTTTAATTTCCCACAACACTCTTAGCTTTTGAAGGCAAAAGAGGCCAGATATACAGATATTTTCCAGGAAGGGGTGGGTTGTACTGAAAGCAAAATGCAAGGTTTGTTTAAAACACAGTAGTGTTGATGTAGCTTCTTTATTGTGACCAGCTATGCCCTTTCTACCAACTCACTGGTAATACCCTCCTGCCTGTTATCACAGACTGGTACTCTTACTGGATCGTGACTCTTAGATTTTACTGGCAGTCCCACAAGCAAAATTCTCAGTCTAATTTACTGAACATTTTGAATACCACCAAAACATTTAAATAATACCAACGAGAAACCTGTAGAGATCTGACCTCAACACAGATCCCTACAGGTGGAGATAATGGATATTGTGAACATAACTGGAGGTAGGTTAAAAAGGAATGCAAACACTGTCTATAAAGAGAGCCCCATTTACCTATTGTCAAGCAATATAACGATTAAGAAACTCCTGACTCTAAAACAAAGAAGGTAACACAAAAACATTTTGTGAAATTTGGAACCCATATATAAATAAACTTCCTAAAGAGACCAAAAATGTTCTAATGACACAGTTCCAATGTAACTGCAGGACAATTGTATATGTATCAATAATCAAAAGCAGAGGGTGAATGGCTAATTGATCTTACTCCATGTGGTATATTTATTAGGCAGTAAGACAAGTAACCAAGAAAAGAACTATGTGGTGATAATGATGGAGAAAAGGAATACTACAGTGAAAGGGGTGCATACTACTCAGTTTGGCCCAAATGTAAGTTCCCCACTCCAGAAGCACATCACATACCTTCAAAAAATGTGACTGATGTGATTTGGCTATGATTGTCATGAATTTTTTAAGAATTGATTTTAAAGGAAATGATGTTAAACTGCATCTGACTAAATGCATATAAATTGCAGTTTCCTTAGAATCGTCTAATTCCTTTGTAACACAATATACGTAAATTAATGGAGGCTCAAGTGTCCGATTTATAGCGTGATGGTGCATGGTGCGTGAGTGCAATTTACGACTGATTTGCAGTTTAGAAGGGGTCAATGAAATCTATAATGAAGATGTAAACAAAATTTTACTAGAAAAATTCTAATATCATTGTTGGAGATACCGGAAAACTCTGATTGGACACTGGAGATCCTGGAAAAATTGGACATAGATTATTCATATATGGGTGCCAATTTTATAGAAATAGTGTGGAGAATAAGATTCTATGTTGAAAAGTAGTTATATTTGCTCAGGTCATCGTGTTGCATTTCCCATTAACCCAGTTACATTGCATAGTGCTCAGTAATGTCTGCTTTTGTGTAAGATTGGTTAGGAGCACAGTTTGGGATGAAGCATAAAAAAAAAAAATAACTGACATGCTGAGTCTCTGATAAATAAAATATCAAAACGTAAAACAAAATGATGACTGTTATCTGAATTTCAATATCTATAGAGTACTTGAAATCTGTAAAACTGGTCCAATAGCCATTTTGGGTGAGACTTGCAGTTCTGCAAAACCTAGAGCGCAAGATGTCACCTTTCCTTTATTTAAAGCCATTCATGTTTATTGTGGTGAATGTAGTGAAGATGGAAGTGGGAGTAAGGAAGATATTAGTTAGAAACATTAGTATATATTGAGCAGCAATCTCATGTCTGATGGTGTTGATCTTGAAGAGAGTGCCAAGACCGTGGGTAGTGAAGCCTGTGATAGGAATATGTGTAGGAGGGCAGAAGAGAAGATGAAACTTGAGAAAAGATGTATAAGGTTGGAGGACAGAGAACATGACATATACTTGAGAAATAGGAATGTCTGGATTCTGAAAGGACAAAGCTGTATCAGCAGAGCATGCATTTAATGGAAAAGAAGTCTGTTGTTAGGACCTAATGTGCCTCAGTCAAGGGAAATATTAAGTGGCCATTTCTAGAGGCTTTATATATATATATATATATTATGGGCTAAAAAATGTAAGATAATTATGAACGGGTGGTATCGTGTTGAATATATTATATTTTCTAAAGGCTGCAGTATTTGCATTATCTCAGTCTACTGGAACTACCTGAATACCCACTATCCTCCATGGGATTCATCAAAAGGGTCTTATTTCATTTACATCTAACTGCAGGTCAGCACTATCTAGGGTACTGACTCCTACTTACAGGCTGGGGAACAATGGAAATACAATCAAATAAACAAATGACATCAGGCATTTGCTAAAACAGAGAATATTTATAGATCAAAATAAATATAGATTAGCATACTATCATATATGTTAAGGTTATTAACAATTCATATAGTAATGTGCAGCCATCCATAGCAAGGAATAGATATTTATTAAAAATACTATTTGGTTTACTGGGCTCAAGACAAGAAGCGGGTTGAGAAATTCCAGCAGATCTGTAAAGCATGGCAGGTTCATCTTGCATGGTCTTAAGGCTGGCAGTCAAGGTCTAAAGAATCTGAATAATCTGTTCTAGCTTGTTACCTTGATAAACAACTTACTATACATTCACTCTCACTCTGCATATTGGAGTGGAGGCTGAGTCCCAGTGGGATTCATGGCTTGAGCATCCTGTTAAAACCCAAGGGGCCTTAGATGCCTTTTATACTGTAAAAAGCTCAAGCTTAGTGAGATGCCTCAGGGGGACTGAGGCATTGCCTATTTGGCCACTCCAAGGGGCAAAAGGTAAATTTTACTATGAATCTTATCACAGTGGCTTAGTGCTGGTTAATACCAATGTGTGAAGTTTAATTAAGGAATCTACCCTTAACCCCTGCAAGGTATAGGCTGAGGGAACCTCAAGGTTAACTCCTACTGGTGATAGCTGACACTACTGGAGCAGAAGACAGAAACAGATAAAAGGTTATATATTGGAGAGCAGTAACAGAAAACTGTAACACACAGGAACTAGAGAGCTTGAAAAGAAGAACTAAAACAAAGGAAGTAAAAAGCTGGAACACTGGAACTGTAACACACAGGCACTAAAGAACAGGAACACTGAGGATACCTGACAAACAAAGAGCTGGAGCAACAGAAGAAGCACAAAAGGAAGAACTCTGCAATCACACAGCCCAGAAACAACTTGAGACACAAGGAAACCGACTGAAGCTCCAGTGCTGTGCAGAATAGTGCTCATCAATTAAACTACCTGCTGCCACATTATAGGAGCAATGGGTGGTGTGAATTAGAGAAGCTAGGAGTAATGTGTCAGGGCCTTATTGACTAAAGTCTGAATGGTTGTGTAAAGCTCTGAATTCACATCTATTCGCTACTTCCTCATGTTTGCTTACTGAGCAAACTCTGCGATGTCGTAAATATGCGACCAATTCAGGTGACTAAGACAGTTGCGATCTTACGGAGCTCATCGAATCATTTTACTTGCACGTTCACAGGTACTTCTACTATTGACTAAGCAGCGGAGTGTGTCAAAGGAGTGAATGGGACTAGGTGTACTGCTCTGAATTCACCCATTTGAATTCACCACTACAAACTGGCGAATTGGGGGGCTGATGGTGGGGCTCCGCATTCTACTTCTATTCGATTGATTACACCACACAACACATCTGACAGCGATTGCCACTGTTTGCTTGTTCGACAAGAATATTTGCTGCTTAGTTAATAAGCAATGCGACTTGAATTGTGGCAAGGTGAATTCGACAGGTGAATTCACCCTTTAGTCAATCAGGTTAAACTACTGGCAATAAGATATAGAAGAAGAAGCAGTCTCGAGCTGACAATTTGTTAGCTCCTAACATAGTGAAGGGAAAAAATTCCTTTCAATACCAACTATTGGCAGCAATACTACTCCATGAAACAAACAGTGCTAAATACATTTATTAATCATAAGTAGAAATGCATTCAAACCATTTAACATCCCAGGGTAATGTTTTTAGACAAATCCTTCTGAAAAATTTAAGTGTGAGGCCACATCAGCGTTTTTCACACCAAATTTTCTGACAACTCCCAGCGACTTTTCTGAAAAAAAAAGTGGTCCATATGAATTTATGTAAAACACAGCTGTATGGCAACAGTTGCAATTAAAATAACAGGTGTATTTTTCAATATGTAAAACTATGAAAAGTTCTGCCATACAGTACAGAGATTTGTAATAGGAGTTAACAGGTCCAATGAATTAGGTCTCCTTTAAAGTGTTATTTCCCATGTAGAGCACACTCAATTTCCTAATTCTTTTCAAGTGTCACGGATACGATAGTGATTTAGTGGATCCTCTTTCCACTGCGGAAGTTGGCACAGGTTTATCTGAGGCGCGGAGTCTAAGGAGCCCCTGGTCTTCACCTTTAACCCCCGCAAGGGGGTACTAGGATTTGCTGCAAGAGACTCCCAGGTCGCGGCCCTCAGACTCACCCTCCGCAAGTGGTAGCTGGAACAGGGATAGTACAGGTGTAGGATGCAGTACAGGTACAGGACTGAAACTCAGGAACAAGTACAGGAATAGGACTAACCAGACCAGGAATAGGTACAGGACAAGGTAACACTTTGCTGGGGCAAACTATAGGACTAGAATAATAGGAAAAGCTAAGTGATAACTTTAATAATGCTGGTAGAAACTTAATATAATCTCTGGGACCTAAATACAATGTCAGCACACAATATTCAGGCACTGGACTGCCTGAAACGCCGGCTTTTTAAACTCCCTGCCGGCTGCAGGGGAGGGACCAGCATCGTTGCTATGCAACGACACTTGTCACTCAAAAGAGTGATGGCAGCCGCTCGCGCACAGCGCTTCTCGGTGCGGGCAGTAGAAGGAGTGAGAGACGCCGTTGGAACGTGGACCGGGTATGTAACACCAAGCCATTCATACTCGTAATTAATTTGCTGGCCCACCTTCTCTATACAGTACATAGGGTTCTCTGACTTCCAGGTGTAATCTAGCTATATATATATATATATATATATATATATATATATATATATATACAAATGTAGAATCAAGCTTGCGAACTTTGAGAACTTCATTGACTAAAGGGTGAATTCACCTGTTCAATTAATTTTGATACAATTTGCATTGCAAAGCCAAAATAGTGGTGGACAACAGTGATCACTGTCAGATGCATAGTGTGGCGTAGTCAGTCAGTTAGAAGTAAGATGAGAAGTGATGCGGAGTGAGGAGAATTTGATAAGTGAAGTACAGTGACCTCAGTCTCAAATTATCCCGAAAACTGAATTCTGTGAATATGTTATCTGTTTCTATGTCACCTTGTCCCTAGGTCATGTTGTTACTTAGTCGCAGTCGCGATTGTCACTTTTGAATAGTCACCTTACACAACACTGGAGCACTGCTATCAGCTCCCCAATTCGCCAGTCTGAAGTGGCGAAGTCAAACATGTGAATTTGTAACAGTTCATCTAGTTGCATTTGCACCTTCACACCATTCTGCTGCTTAGTCAATAGTGTAAGTACCCTCGCACGTGCACAAAAATGATGTGGAGAGCTCTATAAGTTTGCGACTAACGTAGTCACCTGAATTGGTCACGTATTTGTCACTTTGCAGACTTTGCTCAATAAGCCAACATGGGGTAGTGGAGAATAGAAGCCAATTCCCAGCTCTACGTAACTATTTGGACTTTAGTCAATGAGGCTCTGAATCTATATCCCTTTCTATGAATGATAAAATTGTATTTGCTGTGGCTGTTTGGCACTGTGTCTTATTAAGCTTGTTTTCTACAGTTCTTCTTCTTTTTTCCATTACTGATTTTCCAATAAATGCATAAGTAGTTTCTGCTACAAGCTGGATATCTAACTATGTTGTATCTGCCACTTCTCTGCCCAGTCTTCCATAGTGTAGAAATCCTTCTGTAGTGAACAGATGTTCAGATCTGTTTCAATAACTTAACTCAGTGGTAGACCAAGACTCTTTATGGCCATGTGCAAGAGCAGTGTGTGGGCCTCCACTGCCTCTGGATTTAAATGATAACATAGCAGAATGGGCCCCAGTCTGGGTTTCTCAGAAAGTATTTACTGTATCCCTTTGCTGAAACAATCCACATCACTTATATGAGTTTTGTGACACATTTGTGAAATCAGTACCCAGACTTAGCATAGTTACTTCTCAAGTGTGAGTACTATCTGCCTTACTGAACTCACGTTAACTCTTTTTGCCCTTGTGGATAGCTGCCACCTGGCCTATGTGTTTTATCCATTCTTTGTCAAGAAAAGCTACTTTTGAAGGTGCGTGAGCTCCTGCTACATTTTATTTACTAATGTTTTCTTTTCTTTTTTTTATTTAAACACTGATAACAAATATTGATTTACCAAGTTTGCTTGTTTTCTGTGCTTTATTTAAGTTTATTTCTCCTGCATTAACTTCTATTGGCACTGTGTCCCCCTGCTTATTTTGCTGGTTATACTCCCATGATCATCTAAACAATTGATTCCTCTGTTTCAATAATGTAATGTAATTATGTAAAGTTGGTTGTGTTAGTAGGAATTCTAACAGTTGCAATGGTTTTGTTCTCTATCCCCTTAGGCTGGGGTCACAGTAGCTGATTTTCAGAGGAGTTGTAAAATCAGTATCCATTGTTTCCTGTGGGATAATCCACACAGGTTATTGTGTTTTGCATCATAGACAATAATAATTCAAAAAACTCATCTGAAAATCAGCTAGTGTGAACCCATCATTAGTCAGCCACAAGGATTTAATTTTACTTACTTTCCTTCTGTTTGTGTATGGCATATATCTGCAGCAGTATTCATGTAAAGGAGCACTAATTCCCTCCAAATTATAGATATAAAATATAACTTTATATTGAATTATCTGTTTATTAGGAGGACACCTCTGCAGCTATGTCTGCACCCAGAAATAAATCCATCTTTGTGAGCAATGATACCAATTAGGAACCATGCATGTCTGAAATTAGTTGATGCACAACTTTTCTGATGGAATTCTGAGTATATTGGGCATCTTGGCTGTATGGCAATGTGCAATGCCACTGACAGAATATCAATCAATATTTAACAGGATGGTTGTTATTGTGACAATGCAATGTGCCATGTTACAGGTGGACTACTAAGAAAAGTACAGTTAGGTTATTAGGTCATGTGCATTGCTACTGATAGACTACTGTGGTACAGTGACCTGGAGAACACTGGAAAATATTTTACTGTGAATAATGCTACTTCTTTTGCACTAATTGATTGGTTGAGGTTTCAGGAAAAGAGGGTAGATCCATTGGTAGATTTTTGTGGGGAGTGCTCTACAAGTGCCTAAAATGGGAAACATTTGGTATATTACTTTGGGGGTATAACTAATCATTATAAATAGAATCACGAGTAGGTTGGGACAGAACTTAGCAAGATGGGGTGAAGATGCGACTACTTGTAACAGGCGCCCCTTCTCACATCTTCTGCTTTCTGAGTAGATGCTGCCAGGCTAGGTCTTATACACCTGGCTAGGTCTTCCTTTTTTCACATCAGAATACATCTAAAAAGAATCTTACAGTCCCTTGGTTCCAATAAAATTTATATATTGATTAAACCATCTTATTCATACTGTCCTTAGTCACTGGCTGCCTATTTGCTACTGTCTTATGCATGTCTTAGCTTTGCCTTAAATTTCCTCAAAAATCTTTCTACCCTCATCCTCTTGCCTAAAATGTATGTCCCAGACAACAACCCTGTGATATGAATGTGACAATATTCTGTAAGTCAGATAGAATGTAATCAGAATGGTGTTCTGTTATAGAAACTGTATTGCCTAATGTTACTTTAGTTCAGCGACCCCCGGGTACTGATGTCACACGATGAAGTCTGGGTCTGATGTTATTGCATTGCATGTCACGTGATGACGTTCGGGCCTGACGTCACTGCACAGGAACTCTTATATACTGTAAGGAACCTTCGTCTCTTCTGGCTTCACAGAGTGTTCATGACCCCTGTGAGAGTGTTGTTCGACCCTCAAAGGGGTTGCGACCCACAGGTTGAAAACCACTGCTTTAGTTCATTGTTGTTTTTGCTGAAATGTGCTGAAGGATGGTTTAAACCAGTTTCCTCCAGTTTTTGCTGGACATGAGCCTAATATTATATTAGAAAAACAAGTCTACTGCGCATGATCATATGAGGTAATCATGCACTGGAAATTTCCAGAACCTTGTACTAAGGATGCGAGAGTCTATCAATGCGCAGATTACAAAGTAATTAAGATAAGAAATGGTTATATTAACTAGGGGGATTTATGAGAGAACTCGGGACCTTTTCAAGTGTACAGTACACATGCTGACAGAGACACTGCTTTCTTATCAGAATTATGGAATAAATTCCCCTCAATGGTCATGCAGGAGTCCCCCACAGATCAATTAAGGGTGAAGCCACAATATCTGGTAATGGATTGACGCTTATTCTTAATAAGTATTAAATGAGGTTATATATCCATTCTGTAATTATGCTAATAATCACTTTGCAACAATAAATGATTATATTTGTATTGCTTCAAAACTCTATTCAGTATGCTTGATTTGTATGTCAATGAGCGTATCAGTAGCTGAATTTTGAGAAAGTAATACAAACCCCACTTTCATTCAGCCTCCTAGGTTCTCTGCCTAAGGGTAATTTTTTTCTATGTTTTCTCTTGTACTGGAAAGGTTCACAAGAGGAATTTATAAAGATGATTGATAATGGAAATAGGGAACACCCAGCAGTAAAATGTAACTTTGAATATAATGAACAGACCATTAATTACTTAGATGTAAAGGTTACATTACAGGACAATGGTATACAGACAGACCTCTTAGGGAAAGATACAGATAGGAATAACATCCTTTTTGCCACTAGCTACCATAATCCTAAAGTAACTCGAGCTATACAAAAAAAACAGTTTCTTAGGACAAAACAGATTACCTCCACAAATGACCTTTATAAAAAAGCGTCACAAATGCTTGTATACCGTTTTGTGGAAAGAGGCTATTGTAAACAAACAGTCAGTAGAGCACAAAGGGAGGTTGAGAGTATACATTATGCTGATAGCTATATATACTCAAGGAATACTACAGGTATAGGAATTAAATCAGAAAATCATATAGGGGGTTATTCACTAAAGTCCAAATTGGTGCGTATTGGTGCGAATTCGCCAGATAAAGACTGCTACTGTCACAGTCGCGTCTTTATAATGAGAATATTGTAGCAGTCGCGACTTTATTATGGTTAAATTGTCGCAATCTTAACATTAAAAAAATTGTCGCGACTTTACAATGGGGAAATTGTAGCGGATTTACTATGGGAATACACTGCTTGCGAATTCGACAGTCGAATTTGCACCTTAGTGAATAACCCCCATAGTGTTGGAGTCTAAATTCTGTATGTGCTCTAATAAAATAGAAAAGGTAATACGCAAATATTGGCCTATATTACAATCAGATGAAGATTTTGAAGCCATATTTTCTGGCCTTCCATTGTTTAGTTATCAAAATGGGGCTACCCTAAGGGTTATGTTGTACTCTAGTGAGATTTACCCCCACAACTTAGTTCCATCAGGTTTAAAGGTGTTAAAAAGGTTGATACATTCCACTGCCTAGTTTGCATTAGTTGTACGTCCATTATCCCGCCTAGGTTAGATTAGTTGTACGTCCATTATCCCACCTAGGTTGCATTAGTTTTACGTCCATTATCCCGCCTAGGTTAGATTAGTTGTACGTCCATTATTTTGCCTAGGTTGCATTAGTTGTATGTCAATTATCCCAGGTGAGTGTATATACCACCCAGCACAAGGTAAAATCAAGTTAGAGTGTTATGCTACTTGTAACACAAATAATGTTGTATATTTACTTAAGTGTTGCTGTGGTATGGGGTATGTGGGACAGACCTCTAGACCGATTAAGATCAAGATTGGCGAGCACAAATGAGATATAAATAATAGAAGAGATACCCCTGTATCTAGACATTTCTCCCAAGCTCAAGATGTCTGATTTTAGAAGTAGTATCCTTGACCTCCAAGGGATGTGACTTGATAAAAATTAATAAGATGGGTCACACTTATTTGCCTTTTAGAGATATAGGCTTTATAAAGTCATTATTATTACTATTTCATTGCTTTTAATTTTTGTTTTCATCATACACAACATCACTTATCGCTGTTGTTTATTTTCTCATTATATTCATGTATCATTTATGTCCACTATTCATTGTTTATTTTTTATATCATATTGTCATCTATGTAATATTTCTACCATTTGTCACTTATACATTACACAGTAACACTTTTTATGTTATGTCTTCACAGTGTACATACTTTATGTATTATTTGGTGTTATTATACATACAGTGGGGAAAAAAAGTATTTAGTCAGTCACCAATAGTGCAAGTTCCA
>WMED01027573.1:0-10600 GCA_019650415.1 Pipa parva | reverse complement strand
TCCGAAGTGAGGCGAACACTACGCGCCTCACTTCGGAGCTTCATGAATTCCCCCCTATGATTTGTTTTAAAATGTATCAATATGCCTGTTTTAATACAATTTATATATTGACCCAATGCCATTTAAAGTGGGCAGATATAATGGAACAAATGTTTTTGGATTTTTATTTAATTTTATTTTATGCTTGAATAGTAAAAAAAAAAATTAGAAATGTGTATTACAGTGAATAAGAAAGCGCATCATGTATGAATGGGAGTATCGGGTGGGGGAAAGTGCCTGTATAAAATTGCATTTACGATACAACGCAGTATTCTGTATTACTACAGTTTAGCAGTAACTGCCATCTTTTCTACTTCACAGATATTCTCATGGCTCCTCGAGTGATTCAAATATTACATGCATTGCTATTGACAAGTACATCTATGTGACAAAAATAAGCAGCCCTTATGTGGAAATATGGGATAAGAAAACTGAAAAAATATGTGAAGTCCTGGACTGTGTCCAGTTCCTGAAGTAAATTGTTTTTCCTTTCATTATATTGATAGCCATGTATGGGACTGTCACATCGGGTTGTTCTGAGCTGAAGTTAGAAATAGTTGTTTTAGACCTAAAATGGATGTATTTTTCTAGTTTATGCATCAAGTTATATCCGCAAAATGCTAAAAAATGTTGTGACCCACTGGGCAGCTCCTTCACGTCTCTTGTTTAATATCTTTGGATAGATGACTGACATCCAAGTAACTCAGAAAACTTGGATTTTTAGTGGTAACTTTAAGGTTTGTAATGTGAAGCTCACAGTAATAGTAGAGATAAGAGGAGTTCATGCCCCAGTTTACATATATTTTAATACTGTTCATGTGAAGAGATGCAGAAAACTACTAAATTCCTGATGTGCGTACCTTGAACTCACCGGGCTTGAGGTGCATTTAAATTCATTAAAAATGGAACTTCTAGTTCTTTTTTCAGATTATGAGGTGTGTAAGTGCAAAAGAAAGGAAATCTGTTTTAAAGGGCCATTAATACCTGAAAAATGAAATTGCTATATGGATTGGCGTAGCAGTAATTTCTATGCAGTCCTTGTAAAAGTGTAATCTGTAAAGTTGATTTCCTGGTTTTCAACTTTAATAAAGTGATTGGATATTGTAACATCTATGGTTCCATTGTTCAAGTGAACTTTGATTGTCATACTTGGAAACTTCTGTGTGCACTATAGCCCAGAGATCAGCTCTTCCCTTACCCTGGTGTTGGATGGTTTGGAGTGGGGATTATTGATGCATTTTGCATCATAGTATGGGAGGGGACTTTGTAGAAGCAAACTGGCAAATGGGTTGATTTGAGAGCAGGACTGGTTGGGGATAGGGTAAAGCCACACTAAGGGGGTTATTCACTAAAGTCCAAATTCTTGCGTATAGGGGTAAATTCGCCAGCTAAAGACAGTCACAATAGATTGCTACTGTTGCAGTCATGTCTTTATAATGAGAATATTTCCGCAGTCGCAACTTTACTATGGAAAATTGTTGCAGTCATAACTTTAAAATGGGAGATTTGACGAAGATTTACTTTGGGAATCCGCTGTTTGAGAATTCTACAGTTGAATTTGCACCTTAATGAATAACCCCTTAATGTTACCAAACTGAAGAACTTGATGTTTTTCTCACAGACCCGGCATTTTCTTAGCAAACCCAGAGTTTCTGTGTAAAATCTGGCAAAGACTCATGTCTTCTGACTATGCATATTTTATTTAAACCATGACACACAGTTAATTTTGATTATAGTCTGTGTCGTGGAAATACGACTTACATCTTTTCATTATTGGGCTCCAAATTAGTAGTGTTGATTATTTACGGGCGCCCAGAGAGAGACCTTAAAGCAATAACACACACGCGGAGTCTGTTATCCTTGTAAAAGTCTTTCTGCCTTTAATGGGCCGTTACTATGATTTATAACACAGTTCGTTAACTCAAAAGTGTCTGATCATACAGGAACAAAACTAGACGCTGATTGGCTAAGCAGATTAAACATACATGTGGAATGTTTTGGGAACACTATGGGCCAGGGTTTCTCAGGCAAACCTTGAGACAGGCGCACACCACTGTCTCTATGTGAGGTAAACTCTTTAGAAATAGCAAAATTAGCTATTTGCTATCTGTCTCTATGCAGACAAAAACATTGCTTAAATGCCAAGGTTATATTGCTTAAGTAATATTGTGGAGCTAAGATTAGGGGGTAATTCACCAAGCTCCGAAGTGAGGTGCGTAATGTTCGCCTCACTTCGGAAAAACTGAAATGCACATGCTGATGTCCTGCACGCGGATCTATAAAGCGAATATATAAGTCCATATAGATATTGAGTAAATATATTGGATAAATATAAGGTCCATAAATATGTCCATCACATCTGCTTGAAACTTATATATGTCATTTTTATTTTTTTTAATTCTGTTCTTTTAACTCTAGGGAAGACCCTGCAAAGAAATCCAAGCAGGAAGTAACTTATACAGCACGAGTGAAAGCTTTATATTTGCAGAAAAATACAGCACTTTGGATAGGAACTGGGGGCGGTCACATTCTTTTAATTGATTTATCAACTCGGAGACCAATACGGGCAATTACCAGTTTCTGTGATTCTGTACGGAGTATGATACCAGCTCAGTTAGGTAATAGATTTCTCCTTTGTCTTTGCATGATTTATGTATGCTGATTCAGATCATACAAGGAGATGTATAATTTTCACTCTACATGTGTATTTTGGATGTAAGGTCATGTAAGTTCCAAAACTCATGCCAGATATAACTGAGATGTTGACAGTTTTCTATAATACCATAGTCAGATTATTTATCTAACTTATTTAAAATTCCATTTTGATTTTTTTTCTTATAGTACCTTATCTTTTAAGGAGAGATTGTCACTGACATGTAATACTTAATAAAAGAACATTTCTGAGATATAAACGACCTTCACATCTCTATTATTTCCCCTTGAAATGCCAGTGCCCTCACATAATATCCATTTACAAAAATTAAGATGTTGCCAGACACAAATACCTTCTATATTGCAAATATATACAGTATATTAATGTTCAATGCTGCTGCAATCCCTCTAAGTGTAATTTCATATACTCATGCAACTGTTTAAAAAAAAAAAAAAAGCCTGTTTTATTTTACCTTTACATCATCATCATCAGCTTGTATCTACCTTTAATTTTCTATGTCATGTCCTTGTTTATCTTTTAGACAAAGGAAATATTAAGAATGTTGTGCTTATTTTGGGATGTCGATGCACACCACTAAAAGGTATTTTTCATATCTGTAGTAAAACTGATAAAAATGCATAAGAACAATTTACAGGGATACTATGATCAGTTTCCAATATTTGTCAAAGCGGATGTAATAATTTGTTTGGGGAGCCAGTTATGCTTTTAGGCTCTGTTGAAAAAGGCTTTATGATAATTGATATTACTTTTATTTGGACAGTGTAAGTCACATGCATACATTTTTACCTGTCTCACTGCATGTAATATACAATTTTGTAAATGACCTAGCACCCCAATTTCTACTAATTTTATTCATTGGGTAGACTTAGATACAAGTGGACAATTGTGCTTCTCAAGCTTTAAGGCTTCTTTTGTTTAACTACATTCCAGCTTATTCCATTAATGTTGGTACAAAATTACACAATTGCCGTAACTAATACCAAATCATACATACTCTACACATCAATCCAAAAGTTACACTGCTGAAATACCTGCTAATACCTGATTAGTTGACTTGCATGTATACATTTGTACATTTTTGTGGATGAGTCCATAAATTAGCCTGATAGTGTGGATCTGGTGTAGAGAGATAATTTATGTGGTTTTGTTTTTTGTTAGCAATTCTGTATTCTTGCTAGCATATTCATAGAGTGTTTCCATTTTTAAATACATCAAGGTAAGTTATTGCTATTTCAGGATTAGAGGAAAAAATAAGATGCATTTTTCCCTATTTCTACAGAAATACAGTACTTTCTTTCCATTTGGGATACTAATCTTCCACATGAGGTCCAGAATCTAAAGAAACATAATGAAGTAAGGAAAGAGCTGGCAGATAAACTGAGGGGTTTATCACTGGATTGACCAATCACATTGGTAAGTTCTGTAAGATCAGAAAAATAAAATTGGCTTTTTGGATTGGCCATGACATTTTCCTATGCAGTAAATGGAAAAATCTTTTCTTTGAAGTTTTCAATTTCATTTTTATTACTTTGTATCCTCTTTCGCTTTCTCTCTTTCTTTTTGCTTAAAAAGTCTAGCATGTTTTTGGACGTGGGAAGTAAATGGAGTATACAAGGGAAACCCATGTACATACCCAAGTACAGGGAGAACATACCAACACCATGCAGATGATATCTAGGGTGGAGTCAAACCCAGGGCCCAGCGCTGCAATGCAGCGATGCCAACCACTGAGCCCTTTACTAGCCCCATGAGACAGAAGGTTGTTAAACTAAAAAGCCAGTAACACACAAAAATAAAAATTCCCATTTGGATTGGTATGGCAGCTATTCAAATACTACACTTTTATAAATGTTCTCTTTGTAGTTAAATTCATGAATTGTATTTCTTTCTCTTTTTATCTTTACTGATAGTAGTCCTGTTGTTAAACAGACCTCACCCAATCTCATTTTTTTCTATAGCTCTTCAGGAAGCTCAGTTTATAAAGCTGTCTCATTAAATATCATACCTTATCTTTTTGGAAGCACAGATCAAATCCAGAATTATAAATGTATTTATTTTATTTTCATTCTTTGGTGTTACTGTTCTTTTAAAAGGTTAATACAACAAGCAGAAAGAGAGGGAGCACAAATCAATAAAAATCGGGTAATCAACTGCAAAGAGAACATTTTTTTAAAATGACTATGTAGAAATAAATGCTAAACCAATCGAATGGGATACATTTGTTTTCTGACATTACTAGTCCTCTAAAAAAAACATCTTAGTAAAATATCTCTTAAAAATGGCAGTTGTATATTGCTGAACATCATAGATGAATTTATCCCAGTGAGCAGCAATATATTGTATGTCCCCAAGAGTAGTTTTATTCCTTTTTTACATTTTAATATTCTTAGAATGATTGCATACAGGTTAAGGTCCTCTGGGTATCTAACAGTGAATTATCTTCTGAAGAAAGCATCTGAATTGCTTTACTGTCAGAATTTACTGATACCATTACTATAAGACATAGCCACTACTAGTAGTAGTTGTGCATGTCATTCACTGTAGTAATAGTTCAGACCACCTAAACTGCTATGCAATACTGTATTTTCTAGGCTGTGTTTGTGGTGATCTCCAAACAGTAAGTTTTCAGAAATACCTTGCTTTGTAATTTGTAACAATCCACTGCATTTCATTACACAGTGTATGATAGTTCTCCTTTAATGTTTCTCAGCTACTCTCCAGATTTATTGTTGTATGTGTATGTTTTATGCCATCTGCTGTCTATACTTTATATTTTTCAGTTAAATGTTTAGTTTTTCTATTATTCTTTTCACAGGTTAGTAAAGTTTTCACGTGATAAAACAGTTGCAATAAATCATACCATTTCAAAAGTTGAACTATGTAATACTGCTAGAGCTTTGGACTGGTACCTGGATGGAGCTGGGAAAGGATTGTGAATACTCGAGCATAATTTTCCTTAGCTGACAGCACATCTTTTGCGAAAATCACCAGGATTGCTATCGGATTGATTGGCAGAGATATTTGTGTCCGTTGTCATGCTTCTTTCTCATAATATCCATTCAAGAATTGATGGTTTTTGTGTGCCAAGTAATCTCTTGGTTTTACTTTTATTTAAATTCTATTTTTTTTGTAAATTATAAAAAAACAACAAACCAAAGAATGAACATAAGTGTTATTCAGTTTTGAGTTGAACTTTCCCATCAACAGCATTATATACAACTGTAGAATAATACAATATCATAATACAGTTCATAATACAAATATCCGATGGAGCTTCAGCTGTCTTATAGTCAGATCAGTCAGTGCTATCATTGAATGGGTATGCATTGCTCTTGAAGAGCTGGCTTTTGAGAAACCAGGGCATTGGGCAAATAAGGGTCCCCAGTTTCTCTAGCCCCCCTTCCCCCCCAACATTCTGAAGCTCTGGTCTTCAGCGATGGAGGAGAATAGAGAGCTTTGTAATGTGGCAGAAGCACTCTGCATAGCACTTCTGCACATTTACAAAGCTTTATTCACCTCCAGTGTTGAAGTGATTCATCGTAGTTTTTTTTTGTCTAGAATTCTAGATAGAGGATCCACACTGGTGATTATGGAATGCTACATTTTATTGATTTTTAAAGTGTAATAGCCCTCCTTTTTTGCAATAATTTGTCTTCCATGTTCTTCATAGTCATGACTACCAAAAATCATAAACTATTAAAATGGCAATTGTCCTTTTTTTGTGTTAGTGGTCCTTTAACAGAGACAGAGGGAATTTAAAGTACAAGTAATGCAAAAAAAAAAAAAAAATCAAAATTTCCATTTAGACCGGTGTGACAGCTATTCAAGTACAGCACTTGTAAAAATGTTATCTTTGAAGTTAAATTTATGAGTTTGATTACTTTCTCTCTGTACATCTTTACTGATATGAGTCTTGTTATCAAACAGACCTCACCCAGTTCCATTGCCTGATTTTTATAGCTAAATATCTTAATTTTTATATAAATTTTTAAATTTTTGGAAGCATAGATTGAATATATAGTATTTATAAATGCATTTGAGGCATTTTCAGTTTTTGGTGTTATTGTTCTTTTAAGTTAGTGTCTACTTTGTATTAATGTCACAACATAGAAATGTATTTTTCACCTGTTCATTCAATTGCATTATATTTTTG
This sequence comes from Pipa parva, assembly GCA_019650415.1. Taxonomy (NCBI): domain Eukaryota; kingdom Metazoa; phylum Chordata; class Amphibia; order Anura; family Pipidae; genus Pipa; species Pipa parva. Next base: position 3,734 of record WMED01027573.1, on the reverse strand, counting down.
GTATGAGTATTTTTGAATATATAGAAAATGACTTTATTAAAATAAAATTATACTTTTGATTATTCCTGATACTACGAGTATATAAGCTGTCGAACTGCAACTCCTGACAGCACCTGCTGCCTAATTGTGCTGAAGGGAATTCTTGGGATGTAAGGGGCACATCCTATTTATCTTGGTATCTTTTGTAATGTAAAGCTGTTTATATGTACAGTGTTCGTTTATAATGAATGCATATTTCAGAAACTATTTTTTTTTTAAATATAGACTTGTATAGCTTTTTTTTCTAGCTAATTATATTTAGCAGCTCTGCATCATAAAAATAAAAATGTTTTTCAGTTTCCCTTATGAAAACTAGGTGTTTTATGGCTTGCAGTAAAACCCAGAAAAAAGATCTGCAGACTGTAGCCCGAACTTACAGTTTTTGGTTTTATGAGGAAGTGTATAATACATTAATGTTTTGGGTTACATGAAAGGTAGGTTATTTTATTTGTTATAAATTGTTAGAATTTGGAGGTTACTATTTCTATTTATCCTCATTTGCTGGCAAATTCCTACAAATAAGTTATTAACTAATAAATAAACTTATTAGCTATTCTGTCATGTAATTGTGTGTTTGTTTTTTTAAATTTTATTTTCCTTTCACTTTAACTGAAATTCATTCTCCCCCATGAAAAGCAAAAGAGAAAAATTATTTTTTGATTTCAACATTTTATTTAAATACACCAAGGTGCTGCACATTTAGTTTGATTCATTTTGTTCTGCTCTTGCTTAAGAGATTAAAGGGGATATTTACTAAGGCCGTCAAAATAAATTGTTATCCTGAGCAAAGCCCCAGGCCCAGATGGCTTTGCTGCTCCATACTAAAAGACATTTGAAACACAGCTTCTTCCTAATTTAACAGACTTATTTCAATCTTTAATGGAGGATACCAATCTTACACGGGATATGCAAAGAGCTACAATTTACAGTAATTTCAAAGGAAGGTAAAGATCCACTTAAACAGCTACTGTCCTATCTCACTGATAAACACTGATGTTACAATTTTTGCCAAAATCTTGGCAAATAGATGAAATCATATATTATCAAGTCTAGTTACACCCTAACCAAGTAGGTTTTATCCTGACTAGAGATGCAAGTGACTATTCAAAATGTTCTAAATGTAATACACTTCCCTAAAAAAACAAATCTCTCAAAAACCCAAGAGATGGCAGCTTTAATAATCACCAACAAGAAATCTAAGAATCAGACTTCTCATTCAAATGGCAGACTAGCACTATTTCACATTTAAGCATTTCTCTTACAACCTCATATGAAACTGTGTACACAGCTAACTACCCAAACAGAGAAAAAAATTGAAATCCAATCTGAATGTTTGTTCTAAATACAATATATCATGGTCTGGTAGAATAACTGCGGTAAAAATGACTCTCTTACGTAGGATTCTGTATTTGTTCCCAACATTTTCCCATACAACAAGCCTACCTCTTACAGAAAGCAATATCCTGTTTTGTCTTGAATGGTAAAATATAGAATTAAATCTACCATATCAACCAAACCTAAGTAAACAGAAGGCTTGGGAATACCTAACATCTATAACTACTAACCAACGGCTACCCTTAGACCAAGGCATTAAAGGGCGTAGTTGTGTCTTGACTATTGTTTTAACACAAGAAAAGACACCTTGTCAGCCTTTTACAACTGTATAGTATTTTTGGATGACACCTAAGGAAAGAGCAAGCATTATAGAATTATTGCCCACCACTGAGCACTTACTAGAAGAGCTTTGTTACAGTTCGAGTTGCATTACCAAAATGATCGTAAATTAACTTCCCCATATTTATAAAGCTGTGTATAGATTTGCCAAACAAGCAGACTGCTATTGATGCTTTCACATGCGTAGTGTGTCAGTCAGTCTAATAGAACTATGATGCAAAGTCATAACTGATGTGAATTCCCTCAGTGAAGTGCAGGGACGTCATCCTCCCCATATCCCACTAACTGTATATAAGTGAATAATACATCCCTTTCTAAGTCACCTTGTCCCTAATTCAAGTTTAGTTGCAGAGAAATTTAGTCACAGTCCCCATTGTCAGTTTTGAAGAAATAGTCACCTTGTACCACACTTGAGCCCTTGCCATCAACCCCCTAATTTGCCACTCTGATGTTGCAAAGTCAAACAGGTAAATTCTGAGCGCTATGCCTTGTTGAAATCACAGTTGTGACAGACTCTGCCACTTGCTGAATACGCAAAGTACCTGTGCATGTGCAATCGTTCTGTAAATTCTAAACTATCATAGTCACCCCAATTAAATGCATATTTGCCACATCACAGAGTTTGCTCAATAAATGAACATGGGGGAGTGGCAATCAAATGTGAATTCATAGCTATATGCAATTCAGCTACATTACATTTTGCCATTCTCTGGGTGGTGTTACTTATTATTTTCAATGGGCACGGAGTGTGATTTTACTTCATAAGTTTTGTTTGTTGAAATGGCATAGATAACACTATCGATATCAATATACATACGGATTATTTAAATTAATTAAATTAATTAATCTACTATTACATTTACAGTTAAATCCATCAATGCTATATAGCGTGATATCGATATCAATATTGATAAATTTACTGCGTGCTTCGCCACGATAACATAAACATCACAGGTTGATAAATAGCCAACAGCGAAATGACCCAAATTTGGCAAAATAACAGTGATAACTGTGGAAAATGGAGATAATAAGGTTTACGACTTTAGTAAATATGCCCCATGGTATATTATCAACCACAATATATTTACCATCTTGCTGACTAATCCTGTCTCAAAGCTTATCACATTCTTTTATTTGTATCTGATATCAGCTGTTGTATTCCTACCTTGACCGAATGCAGTCTATTTGAAAGCTCATCATTATTGTATCTTTGTAGTTACACTGAGATAATCACAATGGTGCCGAAGCCAGGCTGCATGTTCTCTGCATTGTTCTGGAACCACTGTTCAAAAAATGTTCAAAAAGAATGGGAAAATAAGGATTGCTAAACACTTTAATAAATTCATCAGTCGCTCTCTATTTTTTTCACAATCTTAGATTGTTAAAAATAAATATTTTTCTTTCTTTTTTTATTTTACGTTTTTTCTTTTTTTTGTTCCAATAAAATATCAAAACTTTGTAACATGTATATTAGGTCCATATGTGCAATTAGATATATGACAAGTTTACAGCAGTATACAGTCATGGCCAAAAGTTTTGAGAATGACACAAATGTTAATTTTTACAAAGTCTACTGCTTCAGTTTTTATAATGGCAATTTGCATATACTCCAGAATGTTATAAAGAGTGATCAGCTTAACAGCAATTAATTGCAAAGTCAATATTTGCCTAGAAAATGAACTTCATCCCCCAAAACACATTTCAACTTCATTACAGCCCTGCCTTGAAAGGACCAGCTAACATAGTTTCAGTGATTGCTCCATTAATACAGGTGTGGGTGTTGATGAGGACAGGGCTGGAGATCAGTTAAGTATGATTAAGTAAGAATGACACCACTGGACACTTTAAAAAGAAGCTGGTGCTTGGCATCATTGTTTCTCTTCCGTTAATCATGGTTATCTCTAAAGAAATGCAGGCAGTCATCATTGCACTGCACAAAAATGGCCTAACAGGGAAGAGTAGCAGCTAGAAAGATTGCACCTCAATCAACAATCTATCGCATCATCAAGAACTTCAAGGAG
>WMED01027572.1:0-10600 GCA_019650415.1 Pipa parva | reverse complement strand
TTTAAGTGGTGGAACTTGTACTATTGGTGACTGACTAAATACTTTTTTCCCCACTGTATAGTGTATAAATACCACAATATAACAGAGAACATATGCACAAGTTTGATCCACCCTGATGATGTCCTTGGTGGAATTGTCTGTAGGACTATACCATAGCAAATTAAACTACTAAGGGGGAATTCACAATTGTGTGAAGTGAGCTCTTTTGCTCTCGCCGAGACTGGAATCCCTTTAATGCGCTCGCTGATGTCCGCGTGAAGGACATCAGCGAGCGCATATCCATCAGTGCGAAGTGAGCCGAAGACTTCAGAGCTCACTTCGCACAATTGTGAATTCCCCCCTAAATCTTTAATCCACATAATTAATAATCTCTGTGGTCATGAAAATGAAATGTACTAGCAGCAGTAAGCAGAAATGATTTCTTTAATGGTAGATTCACATTAGCATTTAAAAAAAAAAAAAAGCCGCCTCATGAAAACCTACGGGACTTATCTGTTGCCGGCCACACTAGTGTACATGAGCATGCGCACGTCGGAAAGCTTCACGTCGCATTTTATTCAGCTTATACACGCCTCACACAAAGGGGGTTATTCACTAAGGTGCAAATTTGACTGTCGAATTCGGAAACAGCAGATTCCCATAGCAAATCTGCTAAAATTTCCCCACTGAAAAGTCGCAACAATTTTTTAATGTTAAGATTGTGACCATTTTCCCATAATAAAGTCACGACTGTGACAATATTCTCATTATAAAGACGCGACTGAGACAGTAGCAGCCTATTGCGGCTGTCTTTATCTGGCGAATCCGCACCTATACACAACAATTCGGACTTTAGTGAATAATCCCCAAAATGTGGCCAGATAAAAGGAGCCACGAACACCAAGGGAGCATTCACACCAAGTCGGGTTAGTACAATAGAAATGCGCATCTAGAAGATACAACGGACTGAAATATACAGCATAATTTTTAAGACGCTCGTTTCTTAAATATGCAGAATATATACACTGTATGTGAACCTAGCCTCAATTACAAATAAACTTTTGGCTTAATCCCTTATAGATTTGATAGGTCTGATAGATAAGAACACAATGAAACCTAAGGCTCCTGCATTGTGTTGTTCCCTAACAGTACCTGGCATCCATTTTGCTGTTTTAGACACACCCCTCCTGGTGTCTGCTTGTTTGCCTACAGTAGGGAGAGGCAGCAGGCTTAAACCGACACAGTATAAAGTTCACTGGTATACATGGAGGCAGAATGCCTATAAATTATTGGTTAGCATTACTTTTCTACACAGGGTGACAAATGTCTAGAAGATGGTTAGTGCCATCATGTCTAACATCAGTCAGCAATGATGTTCTAATGTGAAATCAACCATTTCAATTTACTTTAATTTGCTTACTAGAAACTTTAAGATAATGGTACTAACGGCTGTTTTTATAAATAGAAAAAGGCTTTCAACTCTGTATGGCCCTGCTCAGAATCACCCCTAATGTGCATAGAAGTATAGTTTCAGAGTAAAACCCAATAGATAGAACTATAATTCTATGTAAGACACATTAACATGGAAGTTTATGAAGAGAATTTATTGCTAGTGCAGTATGCTGGTAAATTTCACATTCTCATATGTTCAGTTGTACCAATACTACTGTTTATAGTTAGCATAGCTATGTAGTGAGCAGAGCTCCCCCTGTTGATACATTCTCATGTAATATATGTGGAACTATTCTGGAAATTTCTGGGTCTGTCTGCAGCCTGCCCAGAGATAGGTTAGCCAATCAGAGTTCACATGGGAGTTTACTTAAGAAAGTGCTTAGGGCGTGTCTGGGCCCTCTGCCTGCTTCCATGCGAGGGTTGCAGCAACAACTCTCACCTCCACCCTCCTGATGGAGGAACACCACAGGGAAGCCAGGATAGAGAATGACAGAGTATGGTTTATTTTCCTGGGTAGCTCATCACCCCAACAGGAAGTTAGTTCACTAGGGGGCCTGTGCATGTCCTCTGAGGACTGAAGCTGCACAGCATAGGGTTTCTGCAGGACAGGCTTAGGGATCAGGAGAGAGCCCTTTTGAAGAAGGAAGGCCTCTGAATCCCCCCAAGGAAAGTGGGGTCATCCTGGAATCCTCTAGCTGCCACTGGGATTGCCTGTTGAGTGGGGGTTGTGGACTGGAGTGGTAACTTTAAAAATGTGATGTATCTATCTGGTTGCAAATTATATACTGTGTGTATATAAGGTCTGTGGTTAGGTACATACCTGCATTCGCCAATGTTCTCTGGTAATTTCATATATCTGCATTTACTTTAGTCATTCATATAGATGTGAGATATGAATGTGATGTAATGTGCTGGAACTTTGGATAGTGTGAACTACTACTCCCTGCAACTATATTATAATTTATTTGATCCTCTACTGCTAATTGTTTTATTTAATAAATAAAGCTTATTGTGAGAGAACCACTGGTGCCCTGTATATTTTTTATGCTGTACCACATCTAGTATTTATATATTGTTAAATACATTTTTGGCCCACTCCCATAAGTAAGCGGGCCCTGCTTCCCTGAGGGGACTGGGTTTGTTTGGCTTATGCACTTAAAGGGGAAGTGCATGGTAAATGTAGTTATGAAACGGCTCTTAGTACATTCCGTTTAACAACCCCGGTACACTACTTTAGATTTATCTATGTAAATCTTCTAATAGGATTCTTTCCTTTATGTAACAGAAACTTACATTTAGGCATAATGCATATTCAAACACTCAATGAAAGATCTATAGTAGGGCGATATTCACAAAAGTCAAAAACAATTTTTTCTTACTTTTTCGCCCATTTCCGGCCATATTTCAGGGGCAAAAAAAACGGCCGAAAGAGTTAACAAAACCATTTTCAACTTTAGTAAATTTCGTTAGTGTTACTGTGGGACACCTAATCTTTTCTCTTTTATAGCTACATTACTCTCTCTAAAATTCCACAGCCTGGCAGAATGTTACAGGCTTCATACCAGTAATGTTTTGTTCTGCAAATTTAAAGGGAAAAAAATCCAGGCATTAGTATCGTCATCTATCATAGTATTTATGTGAATACTAAGTATTATCCCTACAGAGCAAATTATGTAAATTGGAAAGAAAAAAAATCAGAGCAGGCATTTTGTATTCATTTAATTATAGTCAATGCTTTGCAAGTAGCCTGAAAATCAAAGTACAATCAGCAGGAGCTATCATTTTTGAAAAATACTACATTCTAGTTTTAAAATACTCTAATCTTTTTTTCTTTTCTTTTCTTCTTCTCAGAAAAGATGTTTTTTTTTTTATCTTTATGATAAATATTTCCAACAAAATGGCTAGAGATAGGCTCACAGGTTTTGGATATTTGAAAGCTGCAGGACATTTTAATGGGAGTTTCAATAATTTTCCCTTCGCATATCAATGCTGCCATAAACAAAAGCAGTAAGTGAGGGCCTAAATAAAGATCTGATCCCAAAGGCCCACTGACTACTTACAGACTGCAATTGTCATCACTCATTCCAGAATTATCATGGTAACTGCTGTATGTGCAAGTGAAGTCAGAAATATTTAATCACATAGTAAACTGGAATTCAGTATTTGAAGTAGTGGTGGACTAGCCCACCACAACATAGGAAACACTCCCAGTGAGTACTAATGGAGTTTCATACTACATCATTATGGCACACTCCTGAGGGCAGTGCAAAGTATGTAGGAGTTAGGAGAAAAAACTATGATTAGGAAACAATGAAATCATAGGGACTAAAGAAGGAATGTAAGAAACAGGCAAAAAAATCTTTTGGTTAATGGGCCCCTGAATCTTTCCTGGTGGGATCCTGATCTCTTGTTTCCTGGTGGGACCCTGATCTGTTGTTTCCTGGTGGTACCCCAATCTCTTGTTTCCTGGTGGAACCCTGATCTCTTTTTTCCTGGTGGAACCCTTTTCTCTTGTTTCCTGGTGGAACCCTTTTCTCTTGTTTCCTGGTGGAACCCTGATCTCTTGTTTCCTGGTGGAACCCTGATCTCTTGTTTCCTGGTGGGACCCCAATCTCTTGTTTCCTGGGCGAACACTGATCTCTTGTTTCCTGGTGGGACCCTGATCACTTGTTTCCTGGTGGAAACCTGATCTCTTGTTCCAGTACTCCAGCCTGACACTGGCTGGGAGGTCTCAATGTTGTATCTTATTATGTCATTGGGAAATCTGTTTTATGAATAGAACTTCCAGACATCTTTAAGTTCCACTAAACAACTGGGTGATTTATTTTACTAGGCACGGGTAAGTGGAAAGTATTTTGAGCTCCCATCCCCCTACCCTTTAATTTAATTCTCTGAAGGGGAAAGTATTGACCCTGTTCTATCTTTCCATCTTTTTCTATCCTTGTCAGCAATGTTAAGTGCCTTCAAGCAGCCTGCCTATTGGTGTTAAGCAGAGACTTTCTAAGTTACCCCATACCCCAGCGCCAGAGTAAACAAGTTGTTTAGTGAGATAGCTCCTTTAGAATTTGAGAATTGATATTAGGGTTTTAGACTACTGTATGTATTTTCTGACTAACTTTGGATTTCTGATTTGGATTTGATTGTACAAACATAACTGTGACTGTTAGTGTGTTAATTTTTCTTGCTCACTGTTTTTTTGTCTTGGCATTCCTGGTTCATCTTGACTTTGTTTCCTACAGAGTGTTCCCACGTTGGTTCCCACTCATTTTTTCTGTCTAATTCTGGGATCACACTTGCAAATTTTCCTCTCCATCTTTTCAAACCAATCACCAGGTGAAGATTTGCTGAAAATACACAGATATAAAACTACTGGAGATGCCACAGTAGCTATAGAAATTGATGTTTTCTCGTTATTATGCTGCATGCTGCATTGTATTGTATGTTCAGCAGTGGGAAACATGTTTGGAAAAATATAACACAATGAAAGTCAATTTAGTGTAACAATGACTAAAAAAAAGTGCTGAGATAGTGAGGTCACAAACTGGTTACTGATATGAGAGAATTTTCACACGGAGAAAAACAACAAAATAGTAATTTTCAGCAGGTACTGATAGGAGAGACTTTTCACCTTGAAAGAATGAAAAAAAGATATTAATGTTAGCTAGGTACTAATATGAGGAGAGTTTCACCTGCTACTGAAATAATTTTTCACATGGAGAAAATTGTGCAAAATATTAATTTTCGCCAGTGGAATGAAACATAAGTGTTAAAAATATCATATTAATCAATTCCCCTTTTTTTACCTGACATTTAAAAAAAAAAAAACACAACAGAAAAATTTGCTAGTGTGACCCTGGCCAAAGTAAAACTCTCGATTTGAGATGCATTTCTGTGCTGTCTCTGACAGTCTCCATCTTTGCTCCTGCTCAACACTCTTGTAGTCCTGACTTTTCCAAGAGCTGACAGCAATGTTTAACAGCTTAACAGCTGCTTGTATTTATTATTAGATCCCCTGATTATTCCAGTGTGAAGGGATTGGATAACATCATTTGCCACAATCTAAACTAGTGGTCTGCTCTCTAGGAGATTCCTTCAATTGGGATGTAGATTGATTTCAAGGAACCACATGACACCCCCTATGCTTGCATTGAATTCAATACTAAATTGTCTCTCTGTTCTAAGACTACCCACCTCCAATTAGTTTGTGGGGTGATGGGGTCTTGTCTTGGATCCTCACCCATCTTATGGGGAGGTCATTTTCAAATTAGTGCAATTTTGAAAAACAGAGAGTTAATCATTAATACCTGTTAAAGCATCATCATCATTATTCACCCGTGAAGTAGTCCAGCATGGGCCATTCTCCGTGAATCCTTCAATCTTGAGGTAATGGAAATGCCTTAAATGCACTTATAGCTACTGTTCAATATTAGATTCCAACAATTCTAAAGTGCATATATGAAGTATATTTAGCTATTCAGCTTTAAAGGAGAGCTAAAGGTATAAAATAAAAAAGTCTTATTAAAAAACATACCTTGTATAGTGATGAATCGCTACAGTCACAGCATGAACTGTGCTGTAATAACTCAGCACCCAATGCTTTTTCACAGCGCAGGCTGACACAGAAGCCAGAGCGAAGCTCCTCTGACTTGGTGAACCGCCGGTGAAAAATGGTTGAAACGTCATCACGTTCACTGCAGAGGCCAATGAGGGGCATTTTATATTTATATATAATGAGTATTGCAGTATTTTGTCACACCTTTTTTTATTGGACTAACAGTCTTATTAAATAAACAAGCTTTCAGGAGGTTTATTCTCCCTTCATCAGGTTCAAGACAATACACTAATGAAGGGAAGAGAATTAACCTCCAAAAGCTTGTTTATTATTTTTAATCCTAGAGGTTACTATATATATATATATATATATATATATATATATATATATATATATATATATATATATATATATATATATATATATATATATATATATATATATATAGTAACCTCTAGGCTTAAAAATGTGTCTATTCATCACTAATGATCATAATCTCACTCATTTATCTGCTTCCTGGAAGTCCCCTAATTCTTAGAGCACCCATCATAAGTTGTTAATCTTGCAATAAAGTTATCGTCATTAAATGTACTCAGAAGTAAATATTGGTAAACAGTATGGGACACTGTATAAATGTATAAGGCCTTATTGACTAAAGAGTTAAATCAAGACTGTAAGAATATAAGTTTATGAGGATCTACCATACCTTGATACTAACTAACAAGAGGACTGCTACTGCAAGCTAAGCCTACATTCTCAGGTTATCTTGAAGTTTCCCAAACAACTAATCTTGAGCTCTTAAATGGATTATGGATAGCTGGCGCAAGGTGACCAGGAACTGATCCGTGCTCATAAGACTATAAAATCCTTATTTCCCGCTCTTAAATTGCCAAAGTAACAAAACAATGATTTTAGAAAACTTTGTTCATTTCAAAATAATTAACATTCAGGGCTACTTCAATTTAGAAAATAGTGCATTTTTGTTATATTCTTTTGTAACCTAATTACAAAATGAATCCTTAATTATCCACTACACTGCTTTTGCCAAGCTATCCTCCAGCAATTTCCTTTGACTAATGCCTGTTTTTCATAATCCAAAGGTCATTTTTTAAAATTCATAGCTCATTTTGCATTAGTAAAATGCTTTCCCCACAGGGATATTACCTCAGAACATTCTACCTTCCACTGCATTGCATAGAGCTTAGATCTTGCAGACTGCATTTTTTGTCACAGGCATTACTTCTGTACTCTGCTCAGCTGGGTCATCCATCAACAAACTTTATCCTTCATAATTCATAAATACACTCTGTTTAGCACATTCTCATATTCATGGCTCCAATTAGTGCCCTTTATTGTCCATTTAGTAAAAGTGTAATAGATTGTAGTTCATAATAGAAGATGATTGGAACAAAAAAAAAAATATTATTAGTCATTACTTCATAATCAGGATTAAGTACAATGTCGTTATCTAGCGATGTTGTAGAATAAATCTACTCTATCATTGTACTATAACTTACAAAATTATGCTCTGCAAAAAGAATTTAAGTAGAGCAACAGGATTTTTCCAGCAGGTACTGACCATTAATATTGTCAAAGCACAATTCCCTCGGGACAAATATGGATTTAAACCTGCACTGAACAAACTATAACTGTATTATGCCAAGGTTTTTCAGTACTTCTAACTTCAAAGCAATACAAAGATAGAGAAAATGGGCTCCTTTAATCTTCTTGTTCTCAGGACTATTATAACATGCTACCTTTCAGCTAAAATAAATACTTTGCTCGGTTTCACCGGACTTGGAAAATTACAAGCCTCAGCTTTAGTATTAGCAGTCATAATGATAATTTTTACACATAAATAGAAACTAGCGAGATTCTGCACAGAAGATTCCATTTTCATTTTATTTTTCTCCCAAAAGTTAGAAAACTGTGAGAGTTATATTATTGCCATTTAGATGGCCAGGATCCGTTAAAAATCTCCGTTTCTTCAAAAATCATGTAATAAATATTGCCAATACACTGCATTCATTTAGGAGTGTTTGTATGGAACTGTTGTAAAACAACTGTCACCATTTAAAAGCATTACAAATATTTGGATTTTTCTGATTTACAAGAAGTTTTCTTTCTGGATCATCATTAGCACAAATTGTCAGAAGCACAACAATGTTGACTTTAATGACACCTACATGTATAAGTATGTATGTTTCTAATATGTTCATTATTTCTTTAGAGGACTGAAAACACCAAAGATCCAAAATGTGTGAGGTGTGTAGGGAATCATGGGTATTTCCCTACTACTTGTTATTATTTTTTTCACCACAGGCTTAGGTTGGAGGCCTCAGCTGCTCATGTGTATACTAGAAAGAAACATGGGGCTCTGTATATAGCAAAGGAGTCTGATTGGTCCTTTTGGTCCTTATGAAAGCATCCCCCTACTTGGTCTTAGAGCTAAAATAACTCGAAGTGATGACTACTATAACAGGTAGTAGAGTGTAGCACCATGTTAGCCTTAGATATAAGCAGAGACAAGTAGAGTGTAGGTGATACCTTACCATGCCATGCCTGAAGAAGAGATCTAAGTATTCTCGCAAGCTTGCATTTATCATCTATTCAGTTAGCCAGTAAAAGGTATCTCCTATACTCTACTTGTCTCGACTGCTACAACAGCAACATGCTTTGGTGTCAAAGGCATTTTGTTTATTTGCTTTGTTTTGATATTCTAAACTTGTGAAAAAAATTAAATTTTGATACTAATAATGTAACTATGTATACCAAAAAAATGAGTAGATATTTAGAACCAGGAAAAACTGGTGTACCATATTGAGAAAACCACATACAGCAATCTAAGATGGAAACAAATACTTTTCATTGTAGTATATGCTTCTTATGTATATATTTATTAGGAATCAATAATATGCAGTAATGTTAGAAGCTATTTGTCACCATAGAGATTGCTAACATATTTTACTTGATAAATATGCCCTAAGACATTCATTCTTAATTTTATGTATTTTAAAGCTTTCACTTTTACCTGTGTCCTTGTTTTTAATTATTCTCTTGTGTGCTCTTTGTATCTTCTTTGTTCATTAAAATGACACTAGTTTATTTAGATTATAATACTTCTGCCACAGGAAAGGTAATACACCAGTTCATAATGTTTTAGATAAAGGTCAACAGAAACTATAAAAACATATATCAGTAGTCACAAGAAGGAAATTACTATTTGTGAAATAAATATTTTGGCAAATCTTAAGATGACATTTGACATTGTTTACAATTTTAAGGAAAAGAAGATAATTTGTCAACTTTTTATAAAGTCAAGTCTAGTATATCAAATTATTTCAATCAACCATTTTATGCAATTTTGTATTTATCTATACTTTGTTCTGTATTTATAGAAGTTTTGAAATAATTCAATTTTAAATATAACATTTATATAGGACTGAAGAAACTTTTTCAGCATTAAAAAGCATGACTCTTGACATGGTGATAAACGATTTTTTAAAATATGAAATATTGGTGGAATAAAGAACACTGTTTCTCTAGAGTAAAAGGAAAACAAAATGCTTGTTAAATTCAGTGATTCTCAAGAGAGGAGGGAAATATTTACTGGTAGGTGTTGTATGGTCCAGCACTGCTTCCAACTCTGTAAATGTTGCTTGGGTGAAATTTAATAAACGCGTCAAGACTCAATTTCATCTTTTCAAGTTTATTCCCGCAAGATCTTGGCTGTTCCTCACAGTAAATATCGATCGATTTTTTTCAATAGATATTTACTGATAGAAACTTTTTGATCGAGTTTTTTGATCATTTTTTTCAATGGAAAGGTAGCCATACTTAGTCGAAAAACAATTTGACTATTGTAGCAAAATGAATTTGACAGGTAAATTTGCAATTTAGTCAGTGAGACTCTAAATGATTTAAGAGGCTAATGAAGTTATTCATCATGGGGTATAATGTAAATAAAAGTCACTAAATGATGGAAATGTAGGATTTAGGAATTAAATTGTACCCCTTCTAACGCATGTGCCATTTTTTTAAAGGAAAAATGCAAAATTAGTTATGCTAACGTTAGTGCATTTCTGGGTAGCACCTATTTTAACAATAAGGCCTGATTAACCATACAGAGCTCCAAGAATAGTACATTGCATCTGTGTTCTAGACCATTTTTGTGTCTGTTTATTAACACCTGTTGATGAATAATCCTATAAAAGTGTATGTTAATTGTTGTGCTTATAGATTTTCAGCCAAGAAATTTTGTTTTGACTCTATATCTTGACCATTTTTCAGAAAACTGTCCAAAACCTTGATATTTCATGAGAGTGTGCAATCTGCAGCCACAACAATAAGCCTTGTATGCCTAGATAACTGAAGGTGTGTACTTTGTACACTTTGTGCAGGGCATTTGAAATGCAAAGAGTTGACTAAAAAACTGAAAAAATTTGAATTGTAAAGGGTTATTTTGCTTGAAAAAGACACTTGGCCTGCAGAACTCAAATGTCTAGCTGTTTTTTTGAGTAGTTTTGTTTACTATACCAATTTTGAGGTATTTGGAAACTCAACTACCGTGTTTCCCCGAAAGTAGGACCCCCCCGAAAGTAAGGCAGGGTGGGGGTT
>WMED01027571.1:0-10601 GCA_019650415.1 Pipa parva | reverse complement strand
ATTTCATGATTGCACTATTTCAAATTATTCTAATTCGTTGACCAGCACTTGTAGTTTTAAAGTGCTGCAACATGTACCTTTTAATTTGACTTGCTCTTAGGAAAGTCGCTGGGTATTAACCGTTTGGCTGACATTTTTACCACCTTGGAATGTATGTTTTGTGAGTAATTAACAAATATGGTATTTTCGGTATCTCTGCTGAAAACTCATTTCAACATTTTATAATGACTGATGTTTATTTTTCCTACTAAAATGATTTCCCAGAGGGTTTGGGAGTTCCCAGAGAGCACTGAGTCATTAGGTCAGATGGCCTAGGTTATATAAGGAGGTGACAAGAGTTCTAGAGAATTCCAGTCCAGATGTGAATCTATTCAGGGGCTTCTGGCAGAAAGGGGGCCCACTAGGTATATACCCTTGGTCACTGTACAGTTCCCCTTATATATTTCCCAGCAGTATGTATAAGACATTTGGGGAAATTGTACCACAAGGTAAACTCCCAAGGATTATAGGTCCTTGGTAGAGAAAAGCCTGTGAATCTAGCTATTAGTAAGCTGGTCAGGCAGCTTTTACTATAGGAGACAGTGTAAAAATCTAGGGAAAAGGAGAATACACAAAAATTGCAGTATATATCCTTTCTTTTACTTTGCCACCAATGCAAGGTATCAGTGACTAATGCTTCAGGAGCAGCTGTCTCCTTTCTTTACCTGATGAAGACTGCACTGTTTTCCCGTAGACCTGATGATGCTCCATCTACTACTTTCTGATTGGCTGTGTACCGATGACATCTTTAGTGACATCACCCGCATCTCCCACTTCCCCATGATTACATATAAACTACAGTATGTTGCAAAACTATGTTTCTAAATCTGTCCAGTTCAGACGATTATAGCCTGATTAGTTACTATTCAATCTGTGCTTCCAAAAATTCTAAATTGAGTCTACAAAGTATGAGTTTTAGCTTTAAAAAAATGGGCTTTCTGGGGCACTTCCTGCATATGAATAATCTAAAGCACCACATAAAAAAAGAGAGTTTAACAAGCACAGTGATACCCAACCTACGTCCCGCAACGCGATGCTATCAGTCCCACGTCCCAAATTCCTAAGTCTGAATTGTTGCCTATCAGTGTGAATTCACCAGCTAAAGACATTCGCAATAGACTGTTACTGTTGCTGTCATGTCTTTATAATGAGAATATTGTCGCAGTTGCGACTTTACTATCGAAAATTGCCCCAGTTATAATTTTAAAATTGGACGCGGTCGCGACTTTGAAGTGGGCCATGACACGCTTGTCGCAAATTTATACGATCCCCCAGGCTGAAAAAGGTTGGGCATCACTGAACAAGCACATACAACCTGAATGCTATCAGAAAAAAAAAACTTTTTTTTAAATTCAACAAGGATTGTATTGCTGTATTTAAATAACTGACATGCCAATCCAAACAGAAATTTTTATATTTTGGTGTACTGGTCCTTTAAAATGTAAATAATTCTCTTATTCTGGGTTTTCTATATTGTAACAGATATGTGTATGTGTTAGTTATATAGAATGTTGTCATTTTCCCATTGATGCAGTGATAAACAGATTCACATTGCACATGTACTTATCAAACAAAGGGGGGGGGGGGGGGGGGATGCACATGTTTTTTAACAGGACTTAGTAGAAATTAGAAACTACAAACAAATAACTAATGTATGATATTAAAGCAAGGATATCCATGACATACAACGCTTCATGAATTCAGACTTCCTACACAGTGCAAAAGTACTTGTTACCACTTTCTGTAGAAATTACCAAGTGTCAAGTACAAGCTACAAAATGGGTTTTTCTTTGGAAATTCACTAGAGGTTTACAGACACTGTTATTTACTGCAAATGATATGCCATGCTTACTGTAATAAGGCAATTCATGAAAAAATGAATGAGTAGGACTGTCCAACCCATTCCTGCAGCTGTAGTTAAACTGCAACTCTCAGCTCTGGCAATCAATATTGTAGAAACCGGAGTTAAAACTGGCTCCATGTGCAGGTACCTTTGCTAAATGTTTAGTGTTAAAGTCTCCATGATTTTATACTGACATTTGCATTGAACAGATACAGTGAGAGTAATTAGCATGTTAATCAACTATTGATGGTCACCACCCCAATGGCCTAACAAACTGTATCTATCAGCAAATCTAAAGTAAATATAACCCAAAAAACACAGAATGTATGAGAAGCTATTTGGTGAAACGCGCACTGCCAGGGTAGGAGCACAGTGCTAAGCTGCAACAGTTCACATGCACTGCTTAACACCTGCTACCCTAACCATAACTAATATGCTGAAAGTACAAGATTGGCCAACTTAAAGTGCACAAGTCACCTCAAAACTCTAACACTAATTTAGGTTGTACTAATGAAATAAACATTTTTGTAAATATATATGTATTAAAATTTTTTTACCTTTTTACAGCATTTCTCTCTGTCATCTTCCCTGTCAGTCTGACTTTTCTTTCCCGAGTCCAGTTGGGCGGGGCTAAATGATGATTGACATTAGATCCCTTAAATCATAATCTAGCTAGGATCTGATTGGAGGAGTTATAATGTCAATCATCATTTAGCCCCACCCACCAGACGTGGAAAAGAAAAGTCAGGCTGACAGGGAAGATGACAGAGAGAAATGCTGTATAAAGGAACATTTTTTAAAATACATATATATTTACAAAAACATTTCATTAGTAGAACCTAAATTTGTATAAGTTTAGAGGTGACAGGTACACTTTAAAAAGCTATATTATAAAGCAGCGAATGTGGACTGTACTAGTATCTTATAGAACTTCTGGTGCTAGTATCTCATGGCTGCCATGTTGGATCCTCATTAACATTCTTATGACCCCGACACATTTTCCACAGTGAATGATTGGTAGTGGAATGTCAAATGGTTCAACAAACTGTGACTAACAATGAGGCATAAGCTCAGTGCTGGTTTTCACACATGTAGCAGGGGTCATCAAACGTTGAAGAGGAGGGAACCATGTCACTCCCTCCTCCAGCGGCGACAAATTTTTTCAAGCCACAAAGGGGGAGGAGCGCACTCTCCCAATCACATTACCTGCTGATGTCCAATGAGAAGAAGCAGAGTTCATGGGCGGGGCTATGGAGATGCGCTCCGAGCCGCACTTTGCCCACTCCTGCTCTGTAGAAGCCAGTGTCCTGAACACCAGCTTTCTCTGCAATGGGTGGAGCAGAAATGCTATAATGGCTGCCATACTTGTAAAATAATGCATTGCAGAAGCAGCAGAACTAATCAAGTAGGTGTCTTAAAAGGAAAAAATGTTAGGTTTATTGTATTGCTGTATCATCTACAAAGCACTACAATAATGAACCCTTGTAAGAGTTTATATAACAGTAGATTGCTCCAAGATACACATCCATGCTCTAATTTAATTTCTCACTTACTGTCTTACACCAATGGTTCTCAAGTTGTGAGCTGGGCCTCAACTTGGTTGGCACAATGCTAAATTAGGTGAGACCCAAAAGAGAACCTTGTCTAGTTTTAAAGATTTAGTTTTTTAATAGAAACACTGCTGAACAGCATTTCATTTCTTGGTGTTATTGTTTCATTAAGTTTAATGCTACACTGCCCTCTAGCGTCACTACCTGTGAGCACTCTGAATAAATCACCAGCTTCATTTCTTGATGTAAATGTTTTCATTAAGTTTAATGCTACACTGCCCTCTAGTGTCACTACCTGTGTGCACTCTGAATAAATCACCAGCTTCATTTCTTGGTGTTAATGCTTTAATTACGTTTAATGCTACACAACCTTCTTGTGTCACTACGTGTTAGCATTTTGCATAAATCACCAGCCTCATTTCTTAGCATAGGCAAAGTGGACAAATTGGCTATTAATTTTATTTCATAACTTATATTAACACTATAGTACAGGGACATGCAGTTTACAGATCCAGATTTTACAATGCTAATGGAATCAGACTCCTATAGAAGTCTTGCCAGCCACACCATTTCCTTCTTAAAAGTCTTCTTTTTCTCAGACTTATGTCGCTGAGAAAAAAAAAACTGCATTCTAGAATATGTAAAATGCTTTTAACCTTTTCCTATCCTGTGTCCCCTAGAGGGGGGCATTCCAAAAATTCCACTCCAATCCTTGGTCCCCTGGCAGGGGACATCAATATTACAGATGTATTTCCGACGTATTATTTCCTGCTAATTCCTTTGATAAAATTCCCTGACATTGCATGAAACATCTAATTTCACATTTTTTACCAAAACTATTAGGATTTCAATGGGAGGAATAGGAAATTTTATTGAATGGGAAAGGTTAAACCAACATCTCAAATTCAAAATTGTCCTCAGATCAGCCATCATGATCTCTGGGTCCGTGTGCTTATTACTGAACAAGCGGCTGCATTCCCATACCATAAGCTTACTGATGGACTATAGCCACACCCAGGCAAAATTAACCAGAAAGTGCTCTACATCCTAAACAAGATGTATACATCAGTATTATTGATTGCTGGGGGTGTAGTACAACCACTGCACACAATTTTTTTGTGATATGGCTATAAAACATATACTTTATATATGAATTGTTGACCAATCAAAGCAAAAAACAATATGGTAAAAAAAAAAGACATTTTGTCATGGGGACACTCTACTCATTCTCCATTAAAGTCTACTGGGAGTTTAAGATAGGCCATAACTGATGTGGCAAAGACTAAAGGGGGTAATTCAGGAAAGTGCAAACTTACCTGGCGATCCTTCGATTCACCTCGCCAAGACTGGTATGCGCTCCCTGCTCTCCTGCAAGCGGGGATCAGCAAACGCTTTAAAGGTATTCCAGCCTCGCGAGGCGACTCGAGTGGTCGCGAAGTGAGCCGAAGTACCTTTAAAGCATTCGCTGACCTCTGCGTGCAGGATTGCAGGGAGCGCGTACCAGTTTCTGCAAAGTGAATCGAAGGATCGCCAGGTAAGTTTGCACTTTCCTGAACTACCCCCTAAGTGGCCTAAGCAGCGGATAAAATCATGTAATTAAAAGCATGTTATAGTATGAATATCCATCAGCAAAGCATTCATGTTTAATCAGGTTAATCTGCGCTGTTCTGTAAAAACAAAGTGCAACAAGAAGGCAGAACAGTTGTACAACTTATGTATCATGGATTTTTTGTACTAAGAACAAGTTGTTTACTAGATTCTACTTAGCGAGTTGAACGTTAAACATGTACAAAGTATACAAAAAAGGCAGTATAAGCAACTTTTTGGTGCATGAATAAAACTGGGTCAAAGTGACAGAATACAAAATTTACAAACATTTATAAAAAAAGAACCATGTTTTAGGAAGACAGACTGATTTTCCGTTTCGAGCGTAAGGGATACAGTTTTTGCTCTGAAGAAAATGATCTTTGCCTTTTCCTGCTAAGCGTAGGGCTGGGTTTGATATTTGTTTCATTCTCTGTTGGAGTGGTCTCCACTGACCTTGGGAGCTTCTTAGCCAAATCCGCCAGATGGACACGACAGAAGAAGATTTCCTTGCGTGTCTGGGAGCTTTCCAAGATGGGCTGAAGGCTTAGCACTTGGGAAAACCCATCAGCCTTTTCTATCTGAGAAGGCAAAGCCTGAAACAAAGAAGAAGAATAAAAACAATTAACATATTTAAAGTATGTTCTTGAAATTACAACACAGGAGAAAAAAAAGTGTAGCAGTTCTGTGGGGTAGTAAGGAATGCATATTTATCATTGCATTCAACGCCTCAAAATCATTGAATAAAAGAGAGAGAACACATTTCTTTTGAAGGGAATAAAGTCTAACCCCCCCCCCCCCCCCACACACACACACACACACACACACACACACTTCCTTGTTACAGTATTGTAAAGAACTCAGCCACTTTACATTATATGACAAAAATCCTTCACTAAACTTCTAGCATCTGTATTAGGAACCATAATGAGCAGCTCACTGTGAGAAGGGATCAATATTTACATCTTTGTGCAAAAACTTTGTGTCAGAGACTTATGGAGTTGAATGCACAAAGCAGTTAGCTATTTCTTAAATAAAAAATAAAAAATAAATCTGTCACCAAATTTAAGAGGCATGTATCTAGATTAATACAGTAAATATTGAGAGAGATAGAGAAAGGCACACTCTGCTTGTATCTAGTAGTATACTTAATAGAACCTTTAGGAAAGTATTTTAACCCTTCTCAATATCAGACAAAGGGAAACTAATTAAACACATAAACCAATTTTTGAATTGTTAAAGCATTTATGGAACACATTTATTCAATCATTATTTCACCAACATACAAAAATAAAAGGTAACTGCCACCTTAAACTTGATAGCTGGTTACACTACATTTAGCAGCAATATTTATCGGTCAGGACTTGCACTAGGACAATTCTAATGCTCCTCAACTACTGAGACTAGCTTTTTTTTCTCTTAGATGATTGCCTTGCATAACAACAGTTTACTTTCAGCTTGGGGATAGAACACTGGACCTTCTTATGGATTTTCTGGTACCATACAAAATTCCTAGTTCCTATAAGAATTTGGTACCACACAAAATTCATGGTTCCTATAATAATGGAAAGCTGTCTAGGTCATGAAGCAGTAAAAAATCCCTGCACCATCACATATCTACCAACGATGGATTGTTGGGATGGATTTATTACTCTGGATGAAAACAGTGTTGTCCAAAAAGTTCCACATCTGATGCAGAACATTATCCAAAAAGGCTTGGGGATCACTCAGGTGTGCAGAAGGTGAGAAGATACTGATGTCACTTTTGGACAGAAGTGGTTTCTCTGAAGAGAACAGTAAACAAAAAATAAAACACACACAAAAAAAGCCCCCCATTTTACCTTCATTGTTTCACTTATCTGTTTCGATAAATTGACAGTTGCAGCTGTTAGGCCCAACATACGTGAAGCTGGAACAAATAAAAAACATAGGTAGTTTATTACTACAATTTGGTTTATAAACTAAAATCGTAATAAAACAGATAAGAAGTGTAGTTCATATTTTCATTTTCAGGCTCTTCTACTAAAATATTGATAAATGCAGACTGGAGAACCTCATTAAATGAACAGCTATAAAAAAAACATGTTAACATTCACATATGCATTCTAAACCATTGATATACAAGTGTCAGCCATGATTTTTTCATGAGTTCCTACATTTGGCACTGCAGCTTTCTACACAAAGTAAATAAGGAAATAGGCTATTGGTAGTTCTTAGCTGAACTGGAATATTAAAGATTCTTAAACTGCACAAAATCCTAAAATCTCCACTTTTTAGATACCCAAAGTATGGTTTGTTTGTTTGCATCACTGCAATTATGGGAGGCACTCTGTATATAAAAGAAAATCATTTTAAGTGTAAAGTTTCTATTTTTTTTTGTGTGTAAAAATCCAGTTATCTTTTTATTATTGTAAATAGAGAATGTGGTGTCATTTCATTTAAAGCGGCACATTTATCTGAAATTTAAAACTATACAAAAATATAACTAAGACAATCTGGAGCTTAAAAACCATCTTGCACATATGTTCCAACTCCCCCTGGATCCTGGTAAGTTTTATTTTCATTTGGCTTGGGAGTCCCCGTGCCAACCTGGCATTAGGGCACTAGTCTGTTTTTGGCTTGTATACTTAAAGTTCAAATGAAACTTCCAGCAATCCATGCTGTTCAGCTGTAGGTAGAGTGAGCAGTTGACAATTCCAAAATTAAAGGTTTTACCAACCTTGATCAGAATCCAACTTGATTTCTTCAGGTTTCACAACAGGATTACAATGTACCTATAAAGAAATAAGCAGGTTTCACTTAAATATAGAAGAATTAAAAAAAACTGTGCAAGATGTTTGAACAATATATGGTGAATTTCTTGTATTGAAATAAATTCACGCATTTAAGGGTAGCAAAAAGGAGTGTTTTTATTACTTTCCCGTCAGCTTGAACAGTGACTGAGAAACAGTATCGTATTTAAAGGGATATCATCATGTATAATTTAAGAACGTAACAAGGTGCGTTGTGTAATCTTTAAACAGAAGACAAATCATGTGTCCCTTGAAGTTATGCCAGGAACCTAATCATTTACATTAGCATGCATAGGTCTTTAAAGTCCATGTGCAGACCCTCTGCACCCCTAACTATTTCTGACAGCTTTTATATGGGCAGTATTGACCTGTGCCAAGCAGCAGTGGAAGATGCAGTATGCACAAGAAGTATAGCACAAGACCAAATGGTGTTTAATCTTTGAAAAAACAAAATGTATAGTTTATCTCTGAAGACTTTGCTTGCGAGAGTGTAGTTAATTTAGTAAACAAAACACCTCATGCACTGTGCAAGCATCTGTATACACACACACACCTTACATTATTTTTAAATAGTCTGTTTAAAATTAGCACTATGGTAAATAACAAATGACATACCAGTATTTCTCTTTCATTCTTGAGCACTTTAACAAAATTAGTAAGGATTTTTCTAGGATACTTTTTCCGTTTCAATCCTACGTCCACTATTGCATCATCAAGTTTGTCTTCTAGAATTTTAATATCTGGATCTGTGAGAAACAAAAGAACCCTAAAATTAGACTACAAAACATATTCAACCTTCAAGGAAACATAGGTACACTGTAAATTAGTCTAAGCAGTGAAACAGGTCAATTTAGAAAAGCATCAGTGTTAATACACACTAGACAGTTTGCCTCATTTAAGTTCTGTGTTAGCATTTTATTAAGGCTGTAGATGTTATAGAAAATAGCTGGTTAAATTTAAAAAAAACACATATACCCAGCAGCTGACTAACTCAAAATTTAATTCATATTAGGCCACAATTGCAGTGCGTTATGTCAAATCCAGCTCAATGAAAAATAAAATCTGGATTCGTATAGGTAGGCCTAGTTTGCTCACATGGACAATATAGTACAGATGACTTTTACCAACAGAACTGCTTTGCATTAATGAAAAAAAAAACAGATTAGGTCCTGGTACAGCCAAACTGGGCTCAGTTCGGGCACATGTACTGCACCTGAAATATTTTGTGGATACCAACAAAGACCAGACTGAATGAGCTTGGCAGGAAATCCCTACAGAATGTGACAAAAATTAGGGCACTGCCCTAAATTCTGCCCTTAACATTATCATGCCAGATTAGAAGTTTCATTTTGTAGCTAAAATAAAAAGTGTGTACAAATGTGGCTATTTGCATAATTTCCACTTTTTGTACAATATTTCCCCGACATCCTACAGCAAAGAATTCCATTGTCAAGTGGGTTATGTTGCATCTTCAGATTTCTAAACTGTAGTACTACTGCTTGGTAGTATTGTTTCAGCAGAATCTAAGTTTAGTCATGAATAAATGGTTAAAGGGTAAAGCAAGTGATACAACCAAAAAACAAACCATATATCCCATTTATTGTACTGTTTAAGAGATACCATTTATCTATTTTGGATAAATATTTGCTTGGCGGGAAAGATAAAAATACATTACGTGCCATGCTGGGATTCTGGAGCTTCATGCCATGCTTGTCCATTGAGGCTGATGTTCTTTTGAAAGACTCTTTCAAAATTCTGAATAAAAATTTAAACAAAATGATAAAATCATTCAATACACTGTACACAAATATCATTTATCTGAAATGTCCAAATTCATGAGCTATTAAATGATCAATATGCCGAAGTCAAATCTCTGTTTTGAAAGAAGATAATGCCATGGAAAACTCCACCTCCAGGATGTAGTCATAGATTTGCATATGTGTATGCATTGGAAAATTAGGACTGTTAGCTCATGATTTAGATTCAAGCCAATCAAAATGCTGCAAGATGGATAATGGACCTATTTACCTTCATATACATGGTCTCCATCTGTACAGAATCAGAGTTCACCAGAGCTCTACAATATGTAAAAGTTAGAACAGGGGTGTCAAACTCTGGCCCACAGTATAATTATATAAATATATACCAAATGTCTACTAGAGCTGGTCTACCATCAGTAGACAGCGCATGCACCGCTAATACTACTAATCCCAGTAAGCTCTACTGGTACATTGGAGTGTCAATCAGGACCCACAAGCACCCTATCCTCTATTCACATTTAGCCACTTTATGCTACTAGTCACACTGGGCTACCCTTCCCAAAAAAGGCCAAATGAAAAGGTGGAAAACAGAAGCTTTCTGGAAAAGTGGGAAGGGGAATGTCTGTTCACAAATGTAAAGGACAGACCTGTCTGTTTATTATATCTGATGAGAAGGAAAAATGTCATTTGTAGACATTTTTCCAATAATCAAGATTGGCTTGTGTATTTTTTTTTCAGTTTTAATTTTGGCCCACTCTGTATTTGGGTTTGATGCTCCTGTGTTAAAAGACAAGATTACAAATGCTAGACAATCACAAATCCCAGTGAGTCACAGCACTTTTGAGACTGATGATAGAAATTATTTATTTTATTTGCACATGTGTGTGTTTAACAGAAAAATACTGCCCTGACCAGATCCGTTGTGTTCTCTATAAGAACTGTTTAATTTTGGTGTACCTATATCAATTTAAAATTCTATATACACTCACCGGCCACTTTATTAGGTACACCTGTCCAACTGCTCGTTAACACT
>WMED01027569.1:278-10601 GCA_019650415.1 Pipa parva | reverse complement strand
CAAGGGATGGGGGGGCTCCGGGTGGGGGGTTGCCTAGGGCGCCAATAGGGCCAGGGCCGCAACTGATTGCTGGAACACTGGAGGAGGTGAGTTTATCTATGGGAAATGTGGGCGACAGCTCCCCTCAAATAGATAGCGCCCCGGGCAGTCGCCCACATCGCCCATAGCTAAAACCTTCCCTGGGTTCACCTTCTGTTTCATATCGTTATCCACATTCTTATTTAAGAAGAATCCTAATGTGACTGTTATTAAGTGACAGGACCATCTCTATAGGAATAATGCGTTTCCCCAGCCTAAAGCAGGCGAACGCTTTTGATATAAAAAAATGAATATAACAGCTTTATAAATATGTGACATATATACCGGTATATATATATATATGTGATATATGACTAGCGTTTACCAGTCAGAAAGCTTTTTGGCTATTATTAATGTCCCCTTTAGAAAAACAATTATATTTTCCTCTATAGAAATCAACAGTGAAACTATATCCAGAACCATGGGATCAATCGTGGATTGTCCATTCAAGAGTTAGTAATGCCTTGTTTTGTCTACAGAGAAAAGTATGATATAAATGTTGCTATAGTTACGGCACAAAAGATTATCGATATTTACAAAACACTGAACAGACTGCTCATGACATCGACCTGTAAATGTTTCACTCAGCTGAGCGACTTGGGAAAGTTCTTATTCCGTGGGGCAGGTTTTTCTAAGACTATCTTTGTAATCTTTAAGATAAATATCAGAGAATTCATACACTGAATATATATATATATCATTTTTAGTTAAAGGGGAAAGCAATCAGCTTTGTTTAGTAAATGTACCATTTTCAGTGGAGATCTTCCAAACCATAAATAAAGGTACGATTGACTGTTGAATTCGCAAACAGCGGATTCCCATAGTAAATCCGCTACGATTTCCCCATTGTAAAGTCGTGACAATTTTTGAAAGTTAAAATTGCGACAATTTTACCATAATAAAGTTGCGACTGTGACAATATTCTCATTATAAAGACGCGAATGTGACAGTAGCAGCCTATTGCGACTGTCTTTATCTGGCGAATTCACACCTAAACGCAACAATTCGGACTTTAGTGAATAACCCCATTGAATGTCCATAAATGAGTTAAAGACATTTCTGCTGGGTTACATATGCTATAGTCCCTTAAAGTTTCTTAAAGAGCCACTTACCTAGAAAAAGTAAAAGGATCCCTTTTAACTCCAGGTTTTTCACTGATCTTGTTGCTTTAGTTTGCACTTTCCAATAACACCCTTTCCTATTGTCCAACATCTTCCGAAGTCAGAATATTGTCTTTCACCCACTCTCCAGGCTCTGCAACTCTTGACTCTGTTCCTGCACACACAGAAGTCAAACGACAAACATATAACCCTTCCTCTTTCATGGATCTGTGAACAAACCTGTTTATGTAGGCTGAACTTTTAAACTATTATGTAATAAACAGTTACATTGTACATGTAATACCCTCCAACCCCGACTATATTCTCTTTTATGACTAAGCAGCCGGAGGGTGCAAAACACATGGGATTTTGTAGCTGTTAGGATTTCTCTACATGGACTTTTAATCAAATGAATAAAGCAGCTTGTTTAACTACACATTGGAGCGCCAAGGATTTCTCTTTGAAACCACTGCACCGGTCTAATACATTGGCTAAAATCGGACCCTGGCTTGCCCAATGTGATTCTTTTCTGCTTTATATATTATATTGTTATATATTTCTATTAATATATTAAATTGTTATATATCCTTGGCCAGAGCCGGGTTAAAAGGCAGTGAGTCAGTAGATAAAAACTGATTGTTAAATCCCTGAGCATCCTTAGCAATGTGGAGCCTAGTAGATTGCACACCACTGTGACGTCACAAATGGAGGACAGCCGAATCCCTCAAGAACTGTATATAAAGAATATGAGACTGTAAACTCAAATAGGAGAAACAGCAGAAGTTAAACCCATTATTCCCTATGGAGCTGGTCCTGTCATTTAGCCTAAGTTATTAAATCATTGGAAAGAGACATGGATATGGATCTGTAATGGAAGGAACCTCATAGAAAAGCATTGTAAAGTCTCCCCTGTTAATGATTTATTTCCCTGGGGAAACATTTTTATAAATCCTTTATAAATGATGGAATTGGAAAAGTACAGGCGAAATTTTGACAGTGGGTGAAATCAATCAATATGATCAAATAGGTCTTAACAAATACAGTATGTCCCCTTTTGGTCTTATTGATCACAGTAAATGTGACTGTTGAATTCACAGCACATTGAGATGCTACGCTAGGGAAGGACATTCCCACAGCTCCGTTGCCAGTATTGTCCTTGTACAGTATTCAGGTTACATCTGTTACAAAAAGGGATTTTTACTTTCATTCCTAAGTGACACTATTACTGGCTAATGTTGGCTACTTAAAGGTAATATTTCTGCTTGTTGGTAATAGCTTGGTCAAATAGGTCTTAGTAAGTATGTCCCTAGGGGACATTAGTGTTAGTAGCCCTGTAATGATTTCCATAAAGGTCATTTTGAAAAATAAACAGTCTACCTTTAAATTTATTAAATTAAACTCTTTAGTTTATTCTCTAAAGTCCGAATTCGACTGCTTAATTCTCAAACAGCGGATTCCCATAACAAATCCGCTACTGTTCAAATGGCAGAATAAAAATTTCTAGTCCTTATTCACTTAGCAGAAGATTCCCAGAGAAAATCTGTGACTACGTCAGTAGTTGTCTATTGTGTAGTGTAGAGTATCTAAATGTGATACAATACGCCTTGTCGAATTAAGTACTGCGACAGACTTTGATGCATATTACCTGCGCACACACACATAGGAACTCATTTTTAAAAGGGTGAATTCACCTGACAAATTCATCTCACTACAATTCGAGATGCATCACCAAAATAGATGTGAATTTACTTCTCATTATGGACTAAGTGGAGGATATGCTGGTCATACAGGTGGACAGCTGTGATAGCTGTTGCATGCATAGTGAGGCTTAGTCAGTCAGATAGAAGTAGGATGAGAAGTCATGTGGAGTGAGGCGAATTCAACAAATGAAGGGCAGTGACATCAGTCTCACCATATCCCACTAACTGTATTCTGTGAATATTCTATTTCTGTGTCACCTTGTCCCTAGGTCGTATTGTCATTTAATTGCAGTCACCACTGTCACTTTTGAATGGTCACCTTATGCAACACTGGAGCCCTACCATTAACAACCTAATTTGACAGTCTGAAGTGGCGAAGTCAAACAGGTGAATTCGGTGCAGTACACCTAGTCACATTCGCACTTTTGGCACACTCTGCATCTTAGTCATAGTAGAACTACTTGTGCACGTACACGCAAAATGATGCGAAGAACGCCACAATTTCATGATTCACAATTGGTTACCTATTCACTGCTTCACAGACTTTACCCAACAAGCAAACATGGGGGAAGTGGAGAATAGATGCGAGTTAACAGGACTTTAGTCATGAATTCACATCTCACTATTGACAAAGCAGAGAATGCGCTTGTCAAACAGGTGGACAGCGTTGGTTGCGTAGTGTGGCATAGTCAGTTGGATAGAAGTAGGATGAGAATGCGGAGTGAGGTGAATTTGACAAATGAAGGGCAGTGACGTCAGTCTCACCCTGTCCCACTATTCTGTGAATATTCTATCTATATTCAAATAGGTGAGTATAAATAATGACACTTACCCGTTCTTTCTCTTCCATGTGTGACGGCTTTTGTACAACTCCCATTGCTACTAATTCAGTGGCAATGTTAGCGTTCGTGTTCTGAAACGTTCCAGCACATGTTCCTCTCTCTGAAACACAAGTCTGACAGTGTTCCATCAGCAGTCATTACTATCATTGGTTTTTTCAAGATGTGTATTTTCAGCATTCCTGTGTAATGTTGGTGCAGGATTTAACTGCAAGGAGTAGGAGGCTGTAGCATGAGCCCACAAGGACTTGGCGCAAGCTATGCCCAGGGTGTGGAGTCTAAGGTAGACCCTGATCTTCACCATTGACCCCTACAAAGGGATATGGGCTTCGCTGCAAAGAATACCCAGGTCATGACCCCCACACTAGCTGTCCTCTGGTGGATGGAGATTGGTCAAAAACAGGTCCAAGGTCAGGGCAGGCAGAAAGAATTAGAATTGGTAAACAAGCCAAAGATCAGGGCAGGCACCAAACAAGCGGAATCCAAGAGACAAGCCGAAGTCAGGAACCAGAATAAACGGAATACGAGGTAGTAACCAAAGTCACAGAATGAACAGATAAGTTCTATATTCAGGCAAGGAACTGACTGATTGGTTGCCTTATAAAGGCCCATTGGTGGGAAAGTTGCAAGGTGGAAATGACGCGATCATGGCGGAATTGTGGCGCACAGAACTGTGATGGCACATTTTCATGACCGTGACAGAAGTGCAACAGCATGTTTTCGCCACCCTGATTGAAGTGTGGCATTTTCCCAGAACTGCGCACAAATGCCAAGGACACCAGTAGGTGACTTTCCTGACATCCTGTAGACCAGTGGTCCCCAACCTTTTCTGGGTCAGGGACTGTTTTTGCGGTTCCCCAATCAAGCAAAAGCAAGTTTGATGGACCACTAGGAGGCTGGGGCAATGCGCGCTGATGGCCACATATTGGTGACGCTCTTTGTGTTCGCACGTTACCATCAGGTGACCCAGTGCCAAGGGATCTGTGGACCGGTATTTAGGGAACCCTGCTGTAGACAAAGGACTTTTAACCTGTAATTATATATTTAATATAAACTTGTTCTGTAACATACACATTAACACAGTCCTGTTTAAAAAATTCTTTGGGTAAGCTGAATAGATGAGTTAGCAAGAAAGGGAAAACTGGTTCCTTAATATATACTTTACCTTACTGTTATAGTTATCTGACTGTAAAAGCGTTCAGCTCACATTCCTGTATGGTCTGACATTCTAAGGATTTCTTGAAATAGCAATTTTTTGTTAGATCAAATCCAGAACAAAGTATAAATATGAACAACAAGGTCTCCCGGCAAATGCTTATGTCGGAGAGACAATGAAGGTTACACATTAAACAGCTGTTGGGGAAATATGTAGTATTGTTATCTTATAGCTTTAGTCATTTGTCTACATGACTGCTGTAATTAGTAATATGAGATATTAAGCTGCTCTAATTAGTAATATGAGATAAAAAGTTAGAGCTGTTTATGGTGAAGAACTTTTATCTGGATTGATCTTGGCAGAGCAGCAATTATTTGTGAAAATCGGAAGGTTGGTACACACTTCACGAGTACAGCGACCTCAGACTCTTACTGCACTTATTACTATATGAATTACAATACAAAATGTGCGGTTTACTTGCTGACCTGTGGAGTTTGTTCTGTACAATACATAGGCTGCACTACAAGATCACTAAAAGAGAGAATTAGGGAACATTTAAATTATATTCCCAATGTAAAAACCTACCAATCTAGGTAAACATTGGTTAAAACACGCACCTGACTATAAACAAGTATAAGTACAATCAATAGTTTGTAGAAAGTCTAGAGGTGGAGACCTCAGCTACTTATTGAATAAACGTGAGGTGTTTTGGGTTTTTGTGATGAACATTGTGTTACCAATGGGTCTTCAAATGGGATTTGCATGAAATTGTAGACTGAAATTATTCTGCACATTACTATCAGTATCATTTTACATCATATAGATATATAGAGAGAGAGAGCGAACACGGTGGTTAGAATGGTGCGAATGTATTGGAATTAGTAGCATATAAGGCATATACAATATATGGACATTTTAGATATTTTTCATACGTTATACCAGCTTTGTGTAACATACTTCTCCATTGCCGCAGGTTACATATATTTATGAGATTATTATACTAAGAATAATAATGTTTTTATACCATATAGTATTATTGATTGCAGTTTATGCAACTGGTTGAACTTTATATATCACAATGTTTGTATTTATCTCTATTAATGTGATGTGTCTAGACATGTATAATGTGTTTATTTCTTTATTTGGTTATTTTGACTTCTTGTATTTCAAAACTGTGTAATTTCGCATTAAGAGGGTAGATGTTTGTCCCCTTTAAATTGATGTCATTTAAAGATGCGCTTTGTCTATGATTCAGCATTGGAAGATGAGAAATGCATCAGATTGGTGTCCGTTGTTTCTGCTGTTTGTGGCATGTTAGTTAATGAAGCCTGCCTTTTATCAATGAGTACCAGAATCATCTTTGCACTGAATATTTTGGGGCTATACTTGGGGATAGGGTATCTCTGGAGCACTGTACGTGGTGAGTGTTTGTGAACTTGCATCATGGAGTTGCACTGGTTTGAAGCCTCTTTATTTGGGAATGGGCAGCAATTGTTGTCGCCTTGTCTGCTATATGTTGATCTATGTTGCTCGGTGTTGGCTTAGAGTGCTGGGACCCACTAGGAAACAAGGAACAAGGAAACAGCTGTTACATATTACGCATGAAAGGATTTCATTTATCCTTTCAGTTTAATCACCTTGAGATACAATCTATAACCAGTTTTACTGTATAGGATTGTGTTTACATAATACACCAGCGTTAAGGTACACAGCAGTGACTTCGTAGTTTATGTGCTTGGCAGCAAGTACAGTAGTTGTGTTGCTTCATCCCCTTGTGAATTGTTTCATCTGTTATCTCAAGATATGCCAGTCATTGCAGCATTTTAAGTAAGTCATTCAATACATTAACGTTAGGTGTATTTAGATTTTTCAACTCTCCTGGTTAGATTATAGATATGATTGGCAGCACTGAGAGAAGGTTCAATGGCTTCCTAGGTGAAATTGCCAAAATATGCCCCTACCAGCAGTTAACCTACCATTGTAATGTATACAGTGCAGCTGATCCCTCCCCCATAATGCCCCATACACTGCAGCAGTTCCTCCCCCATAGTGCCCTGTACTGTACAGTGTGTAGTGGTACGCAGGTCCTGCCGGGCTATGTGGTTTTCCCCCTGAAAGTTTGTCCCAGTCACGGACCTATATATGGGTGGCTCCAGCAGGAGTGGTAACAACTACAGAAAGTTTATTAAGTCTCTGGTGAATGTGAGGTGTAGGAAACTGGTGCTCATCTGTACTCCACATCGGTTACTTTACTCCTGGTAGGGGGGTCCCCATAGGCTTCCGCTGGGGTTGTCAGGTGAAGAAAAAGGCAAGACACCAAAGTTGCCTCCAAACTATACTGGAAGTTCAGCACACAATTTTACAACTGTTTTCTCTCTCATTGAGGAAGCATGCAGACATACATTTCCATATCAAACGGTTCCTCATTACATGGCACCCATCAAGTTTCACTTTAGCACAAAGTTCCTTTTCTTAGAAAATTACTTATCCCTTTTTGCACCTTCTCACATCTCATCAGGTAACCTCTTTACTCTCCCAAATACACACATATATACTCTCATTGACTCTGCCCACCAACCAGTACTGCAGTTTTGGAAACATTAAAATGATTGAAATGTAGGCTACATTATTTGCCTAATGGAGTTATTTCCCTGCACAACACCTAAGGAATTCACAGTGGACAACATCTTTAAAGGGCAAATAACAGAGGTATCATCCTAAATTATTATTGCTACTTTATTACTTTATTTTTGTTGTACTCAAACATACGGTATGCTGGAGTTCACTGGGAGGCACCGTGATAGGGCCCATTCCCAGGAGTTAACTCAGCCTGGCATTTGCCATCCCTGTTTGTTACACATGGAGAAAGGGTGGATGCAAGGCGATGTGGGTGACGGCTCAGGGCGCAATCTATTTGAGGGGCACTATCTCCCACATCGCTAAACTTGCCCTCCCCCTCGCGATACCCCCCTGCCCCGCACCGCCCACTCACCTCCAACAGCGTTCCAGCGATGCACCTCCTCTAATGAGGTAAGTTGAATGTGATGGCGCTCCTTGCTGCTTCGGGTCTTCTTGGCTGTATTCGGCAGCTGCTGGCAAGACTCGAACATCTAAGGAGAGCTGTCGCATTCAAATTACCTCATCAGAGGAGGTGCATCGCTGG
This sequence comes from Pipa parva, assembly GCA_019650415.1. Lineage (NCBI taxonomy): Eukaryota > Metazoa > Chordata > Amphibia > Anura > Pipidae > Pipa > Pipa parva. The sequence continues at coordinate 2,565 of WMED01027569.1, read as the reverse complement.
AACGCTGTTGGAGGTGAGTAGGGGGAACGGGACAAGCGGGGGTGTCGCAGGGCGAGGCCCAGGGCACCAATAGGACCAGGACCGCCCCGGGTGGATGAGAGAAAGGGAAATTGTAGAGCTACACACTACCCTGCACCATTTTACCTACTGTGCTTTTGTGCACTATATGGGGTACTTCTGCACTGTATGGGGCACAATGGAGGGGAGGCTGCCGGGGGGGGGTGGGGTGTATTTTGGCATTGTCACCTAGGGCGCAATTAAACCTTGTCCTGGCCCTGTGTATGGTGGCACTACAACATGAATGTTCACGACGAACACTTCATTGCTACTATTCACCTGACCATGCTCGGAAATGACTGCTACAATTTCTGACAATTTACTCAATCCCAGCACTGTTCAGTGAATATTCACAGTTGACTTTGCATAGTGTAGTGAATTAACTTTGGGAGGGAGGGAGGCAGACAGCAGTCCTGAAGACTTTCAGCATGTACATGAATACAGTCTAGCTGGCATTTAGCATGTAAAGAGACACAAATGCTTTCTCTCTGCGGAGTATAACTTTATACACTATTTCAGAACATATGCTGTATGGAATTAACAAACGCTATGGGGGGGTGATGTTTCAAATAGACTTTTATGACCAGTTAATGCTAATGAAATAGCAGTATTTTAATTAATATCTCCCTTTTCACCTATTTATAAAGCTTTTAAATTGAATTTTATCACCCAAAAATGTTTGCCTGCATTATTCCTTATGGATCCACAGTTGCATTAGTTTACCCATTGATAAAGCACATCGATATCAGTATAAAATGGAAAAGGAATCTCATTGGAAACACTGCAACGTGTGCCTCTTTCAACTCATCTATAGATATTGATCTTATTTGATAGACAATTCATTCTCCACCCCATTATAAATCAACAGAAAATTCCAGCAAAATGAAAAATAAGGTTGAATAGCACAGTGAGACCAACCTGTACCATTTACCATTTTACAGAATCTACATTTTACCGGATGTACGTACAGAGTATTCACATTGCTCACTCACAGGAAACAAGTTACAGTTCTTTCTAAAAACAAACGTTTTCAGTATATACATACAGAGTATTCACATTGCTCACTCACAGGAAACAAGTTACAGTTCTTTCTAAAAACAAACGTTTCCAGTATGTACGTATAGAGTACAGAGTATTCACATTGCTCACTCACAGGAAACAAGTTACACTTCTTTCTAAAAACAAACGTTTCCAGTATGTACGTACAGAGTACAGAGTATTCACATTGCTCACTCACAGGAAACAAGTTACACTTCTTTCTAAAAACAAACGTTTCCAGTATGATCTGGGACTAGGCTGAATGGAGTGTTCCGATGTCAGGTGAAAGGATACAAACTTATTTATTATATGAAATAAACAAAAACAGAAAAAGCAATAAATAGAGATTAACCCGGGTTTCTGAAATAAAAAGATTTTATTTACAGTAATATTGATAATGCAGCTAGCAGATTGGTTCAGAGTTTGCGATTTCATCATCTGGTTTCCAACGCTGTTATCAAGCAGTAGTGCTATAACTGAATGTAAAGTAGTCAACCAAAATAGCTTCATACATACCGCCTAACACCGTATAATCCAAAACGGAACAGTTTAACACCACAGTGTGTCGGTACACTCCTTCAAAATGGCTGACCACCTCACACTAGATTTTTCCACATGTTGTAGACAGGGGCTTTATAAGACACAAATCTTTAGAATTTTTTTTTTTCTTGAACTGAATTTGTTCATTTTGATTCATCTTTTAAATTGACAGGGGTCTCTATTTAATCTGGGATTTGATTTAAAATATTTTTTTCATTGTTTACAGCATCTTAGGGGCTAATTCACCATTGCGCGTAGTGAGCTGTGAAGCCTTCGGCTCACTTCGCACATGGTGTTATGCGCCCGCAGATGTCCTGCACGCGGACATCAGCGAACGCTTTAAAGGAATTTCAGTATCGGCGAGAGCACTCTATTCTCCTCGCCGACACTGGAATCCCTTTAACGTGCTCGCTGATGTCCGCGTGCAGGACATCAGAGGGCCCATAACACCATGTGCGAAGTGAGCGGAAGGCTTCGCAGCTCACTACGCACAATGGTGAATTAGCCCCTTAATGTACAGGTTTTATACAATTGCTTAATTGCTTTTCCAGCCTGTACTTAACTCCGTGGCAGGTTGCTAGGCAAATTTACCCTGGCAAACAGAAAAAAAAAATAAATGTAACCAATATGAAACAAAAATTTAATTAGAAGA
>WMED01027568.1:0-10601 GCA_019650415.1 Pipa parva | reverse complement strand
GACTCGAATTGTCGCGAAGCCAACAACTCATGCGAATTCGGACTTTGATAAATTCCCCCCTAAATCTTTTAGACGCAATAATACTCTGCAGTCCTTTTAAGCAAATACAAAGTATTTGTGAAATAGCTTAAAGCCCATTTTTCTTGCTTTGCTTCCTGAGTTTAGCTAAAGGTTAATTTAAATATCTTGGCATCTTTCTCCTTTTCATATATTTTTAAATTGAACAATTCAAAAAAGTATAGCGCCCCAAATAGTCTATTATGTCCAATGAAAATGTCTTTACCAAGCTGTTGTAATGTCCAAAAAACCTTTAATCCTGCGCTCACCAATGAGGAGATCTGCTCTATCACCTCTCAAGTGGATACCAAAGTCTCAAGTTTTTAATTCCGATGTACAGAATAATGATGGTAGCGCTGGATGGAAATATAAGGGTAGAAAGGGAAGGAACTCCCCTAGTGTGATACTGTTAATTATTTAGTGTTCAGGTGAACGTGATTGGTGCTCTGTGCAACTTGCAACCACAACACAATAATAAGTGACAATTCTGTCAATATAGTGCTACTGTGTATAATTTTTCGATAGAAAGCCAGCCATACTACCAATGGCTACCTTTCTACCAAAAACTCAAGACTGAAAAAACTTGCGCAATAATCTCGCGAGAACAACTTGAGATCTCGCGCAATAAACTCGGAAAGACCGCTATTAAATTTCACCCTTAAGTCCCTTTGCGAACTCAAGGCATTTGGGACCATACCTCTCAACAATAATGGAAAATGTTTAAAATAATCATGTTAGAGAGATTTCTTAGAATCTCTGCTTGCATGAAGTCTTTCCCTCTTTACTTTTTGGAAATACATTATATACAGCTGATGCATTGTGCTGGAAGAAATGCAGATTGGTATCATGCATTTATCAAAGTTCAGCTATGATTTGAACCTATTAAATTTAAACCCAAACCCAAAGACAAATAAAGTCTGCAGGTTGCAGGGATGATAATAAACAAGTTTAAAGGCTGCTGGCTACTTTTCTTTCCATTAATATATGCAGCAAACAATGTACCAGAGGTGATTTTGATAAGTTTTTATGCAATAACAGTGTAACTAAGGTTTGCACATCATTCCTTTTAAACCAAGCGCATGAAATCCACAAGCTGTAAAGCTGATTAACAGCCTAATTCACCATTGTGCGAAAAGAGCTGCGAAGCCTTCGGCCCACTTCGCAAATGGTATTATGCGCCCGCTGATGTCCTGCATGCGGACATCAGCGAGCGCATTAAAGGGATTCCAGTCCCGGCGAGGAGACTCGAGTGCTCTCGCCGAGACTGAAATTCCTTTAATGCGATCGCTGATGTCCGCGTGCAGGACATCAGCGGGCGCATAACACCATGTGCGAAGTGAGCCGAAGGCTTCGCAGCTCACTTCGCACAATGGTGAATTAGGCTGTAAGTTATCTGTTTAAATGCATGCAGCAGACAAATACATATCCATTTGTTTACATAGGTGTGCAGTTTTAAAGAAACAATGAAAATGGATGCTCCATAACATCTGGTTTAGACAAATATGACCAGAGCACATCTTTTCACTAAGGCAGTATTTGTAGGAATAAGTAATTTTTTTAACTGTGTCCCTGGTTAAAGGGCTCATTCATAATATTAGATTAAACTCTGAAACTACTCCTGGAGCTGACACATCATCCCTTCAAAATCCAACACATATAAGTGTACATTCTACCATGCTGAATTAAAGTTAGTTTAGATGCAAGTTGCAGTATGCAAATATTTTAAGCAGCCATGCAGCAGGTATTTACACTAAATTTGCCTCGTCGATGCATTATGTACATTTTATGTGTTCAATTTCAAAATAATAATGTGGGAATTCTTTACATGTTCATAATACCTTTAAAGATGTATATTTATGAACAAATCCTAAATGATAATAATATTCTATGATCTATTCATACAGGTAAGTTTGCACACTTCGGCGAAAGTTAATAAACTTGAAAAGGCCGATTTTGGCCTTTTTGACTTTATCCCGAGAGATCGTGGTTGTTTGATCAGTAACAATTGATCGATTTTTACTGATAGAAACTTTCGATTGAGTTTTTTGATCGGACTTTTTGATGGAAAGATAGCCAATGCTTTACATTAGTAGTACGGCTACCTTATCATCGAAAAATCTGATAGAAAAACTTGATTGAAAATTCTCGACCGATTGAACAGACAAGATCTTGCAGGATAAACTCAAGAAGGCCAAAATTGGCCTTTTCGAGTTTAATAACTTTTGCCCATAATATTTAATGCCTCACCCTTTAAAGGGTGATGTGGACATGTATGTATTACTAGTGTTGCCAAATCATTGCCTTTAATTTCTAAATTCATAATTCATCTATGTTGCATGGGTGGCATTGAATTAGATGCATACTGCATTGGGTTATGGTAATGAGCTGCAGAACTAAATAGCTAAACTTTAAAGGAAAGTAGATGTGCTCAAACCTTTTGTGCGCTATTCCTTTATTCTGTCTATGGGAACTAAATAGCTACTGTATGTAGCAGGTGTTTTGTGTAGGTTACACTGACAAGTTTGCCCTTTTAGACATCTCTGAAAATATTGCCCTGTTCATGAATCACCCTGTAAAGACTTTAAATTAGTAAAAACAATGAATTAAAGTCATGGATACTTACCTTTACATCATCCATTTAACATTGGCCTCTAACAAAATACTCAAACTTGGAGGGTAAAATGTATTTTACCTCTGCACATTCATTCAGAAAAAAAAGCACAGCCTGGGACTCAGTTTTATAGAATGCAAATCGTAGTATACAAAGTGTAGTGTACAAAGTGTAGAATACAAAGCGTAGAAGCCCCGCTCCTCTGAGGAGCTAAAAATTTGTCAGACAAGACACTACAGTTGTTCAGGTATGTTTTTATAGCCACTTAAAAAAAAATTACAAAAAGATAACATGCAGGGAACTTTTCAATACAATATACAATACATTATCCAATATTGGAATGGTAAAAAGACTCCACAGGTGCCAGTATCACTTTAAAATGATTCCCTGCACCAACCAGAGTGCTAAAAGTGCCCCCATGTCAATGTAAGTAATGCACTGCAGGACTTTGCTTCTGCATTGATTCAATTATCATGGAAGCACTGTTAGCATTATGAATAGTGCATGCGGGAATCACTCAGTGTCAGACTCACATTTATAACAGTTGGGAAATTCCGAATTTTTTCAGAAATTAGAAAAATGGATTAGGATAAGTAAATTTAGAAGGCACAAAAAAATGTAATGCATAATAAGTTCCACAATCTTTCTTTTTACTACAATAAATTACTTAGTTATTAAAGTAACATTAACTGCTCTTATCATCAGTATTCAGAATAAATGTACATTGACAAAGAAGTAAAATGTTATAGTTATAAAGGCTTAGTAATAATGCATAGTACTTTCCCATTGTAAGGAAAGGATTTCATTCTCACTAGTAAATCTGTCCCCTTTGTCCCTTCAGGATCAACTCACTTGCATCTGATCTGAGTTTGCAGCAAGTCTGTTCATTAAGCCTGCAGGTACACTAAACAGTCTACAGTTGGTCATGAACTTTCAAATGATATTCTGTCAGTAAGGCAGCATCTCTGCAGCATTTGTATATAAATGGAAGCACACAGGAATAATTTCAGTTAAAGTTTATCCTTTTTAATTATCTAAATTATGTGACTTTCATAGAAGCGGATAAGGTTCAGCGTAGCTTCTAAGTGCTGCTATTTCCTAAAATCACAATGTCTATGAATCTACACTTATGTAGACAAAAAACTCTACAAAACCTGTGATAACTTGAGATTTCAATTTGCTAATGCATATGTTTAGCTTTTCTACAATACTAACCAGTAGAAATAAAGCACTATTCTACTATGCAATAGAAAACCTTATGTCTTGATACTTAATAATGAATATGAATAATGATGTGAATAGTTTCTAAATATAAAAAAGTACTATACAAATCAATATAAGATCTGTAAGATTAAAAAACAAATAAAGCTTACATTTGTCTTGACCACTCAAATATCTTAGATACAATTTTCCAAGTCTAGAAGAAGATCTAGAAGGCTTTTCTAACAACCTGGGGTTATTATCAGCTGTAGAATGAAGTTTTATCAGATGGCACCATGATGGAGAATTTGCTTTTACTTTTGAGCACCTAAGATTCCATTTATTCTAACCAAATTGTCAATTCAATTTACTGAAATGATACTTGGGAAAAAATTCTCCTGCCATTCACTTTTGGCTGCAGATAGTCATCCAGATATAACAATTTGATATTTAATATTTGATCATTTTGATTTACATTAGAGATATCTTAATACTGTAAATGTAGTAACAAACATTTTGTTTTGCATATTCAGCAAACGTGTGGCTGTTTACCAAAATGAACATATTGTGCCTATACCCATGAATGACCCGTTCAATTGTAATCAGTCGCACCATGACAAAGTAACCAAGAAAACAAATGTTTTATAGGGCAACTGTCAGTACACTGAAAATACCCCCAGAGAAAGAAAAACATTAGGTAATCTATTTTGTAATATGAGATCATAGTTCCTTTTAGTTTTTGCTGAAATATTAGCTTTATTGATGTTATATTTAGGGTATTTACCTGTATCATTGCACACAATATTTACTGTTTGTGTTGGCATTACCACCAGTGGCCACTTTAATTAAAATGGCCACCAATAAAATGACACTAGAACTGGTAATACTAATGGTATTCAATGAAAATTTTCATAATGATAAAGATACAGCAGGAAAGATAATGTACTACACTGAACATAATGTATTTACTTGTTCTTGGAACTAACTGTTCACTCTCTCATGGAATTAAATCAGTCTTGCTGTTCAGCATTATGGAAATTTGAATTACTGACAGGAGACAGCTTAGATGCATATCATCTAGTGACTCATATTTTTCCCAGATCCACAGGAAAATTGATTTGGCTCCATTAGAAAAAAATATAGGTAGAAGATGCACAGTAAGAAATCCAGTTAAAGTGTAAATGAAGGAAAGAAGCACACAGCAGGACTAGCTGCTAATACACCTTTTAAAGGTGGAGGATGGTGAAACACAAAATATTTGAGGCAGAACCCTTTTCAACTGCAACCCATTGTACAATGCAGATGATAACCATTATTTAATATATTGTAGATATTATAATGAATAGTCAATTCACAATTATAGACACATAAACCATTTTCAAATGATAGTATCTTCATCAGCTGACAGTATATTCAAAGTAATTGAAGTTTGATCCTGTTTAGCTTTTGCATAAAGCTTCTGGATGCTAAACCTTAGCATTAACAAAACAGAGATTATTACTGACCTTAACAGGAAACAGATGGATAAAAATCTCCACCTAGGTGAGTGCATGAGATGGGGTGAAGAGAAATGTGTAAGAATATGTATATTCCTATATTCCTACAAAAGGTGAGGTCTCTCACAGTGGAGTTAAATTCTGCAGAATTTCAGTGAATTAACAGCAAATCTTTTAACTATTAGTTACATATTAGTAACAGATTTGATTACTTATGACTGAAAAATGGCTCTTGTCAAAACTTGTTGTGTTCCACCTTCTCCAGTGTAGGTTGTTTTAGCAATTAGTTACGCTCTGTTCTCTAGATCTTCATTTATGCTTTGATTGGTTGCCACCTGGGTTTAGCGGTATACCACAAAAGACTTGGAATAAAAAATTGCGTAATATAATAATTCATCAACTTAATTATCAATTTAGTTCTAGTTCACACTGAAATCTTAACCTACTCACTGCTAAATAACTACAAAATCTTTCACTATACCACAGTATTGCACAGAAAAACGATGTTGTAATGCTTCAGACTTCACTGCTTATTAAAACAATATGGAAAAATTGTAATACATATGTACCCTGAGCACATACTTTTTGTAATCTTTTAATGCTCCTGTCTTTTCATTAGAATACAAGCTAGCTTTTTCTAAGCCATTGAATATTATTATTAAACTCCAAGTTCACATGAAATTGTCAATGTTTCTTAGGCATAGAAATGATTTCTTTTCAAGCCATTTATTATTTTACTGTAAAGAATACCTTCTTGTCCTGGTGGTGAAATGACCTTTCCTTTAGTTTATGCAGTTGACCTTGTATCTTGTGAACCATTCCTAAGTTCATTAGGCAAAGCATAATGGTCATTTCAGCTTATACTGAAAGCAAAAAAAAAAATGCCATTAAGAAAACATAACTTTCAGAGGATTCACTAGATTGCATATGATTCTACTTCAGAGATGAAACCACTGATCTCTTAATAAATTTAAAAAGATGGGCTAAGGAATATTTAGAAATCTAAGATTTATGGCTCATTAGATGTTTAAACCCCAAGGCAACCATCTTTGCTGTGTAAGAGATAAGTCAAGGCTATAAAACATTCCACATCTCATAGGCATTATATTAAAACTGATACATTTATAATTTAGATCATTTTTCCTATTTTAGTAAGTGCACAGATTTCTTTATACAGAAGGTGATAAGAAATATGAGCTTCAGTTTGTTATTTGGGGTAAAGGGTAAAATCCTTTCATTGAAATTAAAGCAGGTTTGAGATGATGTATATGCTTCACAATATTCATTGCCCTGCAGATCAAACGTATTGTAATCACACTATGCAGTAGCAATAATAAGGAACCATTTAGATTTCTTGTGCTGTGCTCTTGTGTTCTTATTAAAGGTACTCTATTAATAAGATCATTTATCTTGTCATCAATTTTAAAGTGGTAATGTGTATTACAAAGTAAATTAGTTCAGCATCATATACTCCCTTTTATAGGTTAGTAATTCAGCTACAATAACTAGTAAATCCAACCATATTGTAGAGCTTAATTATGTAAATAGCGAGATAAACGCTATCTAAACGTTATGCAGAATAGTATCATTATGCCTTTTCTCTCTGTCTTAATCCTCCAGCAAATGAAGGCATGTGACAGATGAAAGGAAGTAGAGAAATAGCCTTTTTCAGCTAAATCAGATATCATTTACGTATAAATAGCAATACATTAATCTGGGTTAGTATTATCAAAATGAAGTCTATTTTGTTTTATTCAAGTTCAAAATCTTAAATTGCAGCCATGAATGTACAGCATTACAAAAATGCATAGCTTAACAAAGGTTTTTAGTAGACTGAAGTGTTCTACTAAGAACTAATTTTTGAAATATTATTTATTCCTGTTACTTGTGTGAAGCTGTGACTCTTAGATCTACCCTACAAACCGAACATGTTTGACTTAGGCATCTGACGCTTACACAGCTCACAGCTCACCACCATTCCTTTACATGGGAAAACATCTGTGACCCTCTGTGCCAGATGCTGCAGGCATGTCTGCTCTGTATGTAGCTAGAACAGCATGGATTTCTATAATGCTTGTAATTACTGGTGTTTTAGTTTTTCTTAGGGTCAACCTTATTTGCATTTATTTCAAAATGCCACCAGTACAATTTAAGCCATTACCAATATGGTATAAAACATTAATAGAAATGCAATTGTCTCCTTCCTTTAATCTTTTCTCCGTTTGCAGAGAAAATATTTGTTTAAAGGAATACAACAACAGTACTAAACTTAAGACTGTCATTGTTTTAAAATACATTTAATGTCATTTGGCCAAGTTTAACTAGAATAGTATTAGCTATTATAAAAAGAAAGTATGCAGTTGCTACAATTAGCTACAGGAATGATTCAATGTCATTAATTCCAACATTCTTTTTGCCTTATCTAACGAAGATTCAAAGCAGTCATCCACTCCTCTTTTGTTTTTTTATTTTTAACATCACCATTTCCAAGGACATTTTAACAATTATGATGCTTGGTATTAAATATTAAATGCAGCATCTGATTTATTAAAAGAGATTACAGCCTCACTGAAATCCTCTCTACAGAGAACTGAACGTGTGAAATAAAAACATGGATGCACATTAGCAAGGCTATGTTTGTTTAATTTCTCACAAAGGCATTGTATCTATGCTAGATTTTCTAGCAATCCAAATTTCTCTCCTTGCAACCTTTACGAGACCATTTTACACCATTGTAAATAATCGTAAACATCTTTATTAAAATCATGGTGATGGATTAACTATACCTTGAACCCTAGATTTTTTTTTTGAAGATATAGCCCCCCCTGTGGTCCAACCCATGGTTCTGCCCCCCATCCCCACCCTTAGCCCCCCTTCGTATTTGAGGAAAAATTCAAAATCTTAAAGCACATATAAAGATTCGGAAGTACTACTACCACCTCCAGACCTAGGAAAGCCAATCTGGCACACATTTTGCAATCGTCCAGTGTTAAAAGCATACAAACTGTAGTTAATAATAGTTTTAGTGAATGACAATGATGAAAACATTGTGTGTGGGGGTGCTGACATTGATTTGTCAGCATTGATTTGACATTGATTTGCATTCAAACTAATATTAAATTTTTGTGTTAATTAATTGACTTTGTTATGCTTCAGCTATATGGTTTATTTTGACCAATAACCCTCATGACAACATATCTAGCAATTCTTATAGTCGGTATTTCTGTGTAAATAGCAGCTGCCTATTTGTTAGATTGGTGAGGTAATGTATTGCCAGCATCGTTATCATAGATTGTGAAATTTTGTGAATGGAGCGTCAGTTCTTGTTCAAAGAAATGTTATGTATTATGGCAGCGCAATGCCTTACTCAGATTAGTTCTTGTGCATGCATGTTTCTCTTAGGGCGAAATTTATTAACGGCGAAGAGTTCGCCCGATAGTAAATTCCAATCGCACGATTGGAATTGCGATCGCGCGATAGTAAATCGATCGCATTTACGATCGTGCGATGGTAACTCGATCGGGTTTACCATCGCGCGATGGTAAATCGAGCGGACTTTACCATCAGGCAATGGTAAATACCGATCGTGCGGTACATACCGTGTTTAATAAATTTCGCCCATAGATTGTCAGCCCCTGTCCAAATCAATGGTCTTCTGTTTTATTCTGTTATTTCTTACGCATGTGTCATTCCTTAGGATACAAGTTCTCTGAACTGCCTCAAATGCTTTTAAATGTTTGAAAAATACTGTTCAGCACTGTTGTTCTACACTACCAATTTTATTTTCACTGAGCAATTTAGAAGTTCTTAAATCAAATAGATTAAAATTATATCTAAATGCAGTTTTTATAACTGCCGCTGCTGAGTATAAATACAAATATGCAGAGATAGAATGTTCTGCGGTTACAATAAGCTTTCTTGCGACTTGATCATCTGTCTGAAGGTAAATAGCAGATTGAGCCTAAGGATAAAATATCTTTTTGCTTTGACAGTACACAGATAATTTTTTCAATTTTTCTGTAGGGAAATCCTGTATAACTGTCAATATACTGTATGTCTGAAATGGTGCAAATGGATGATAGTAAAGTATTCATATAAAGTTTGTCATGCATGCTGCACAGTGGTTAAATTTAGCACTGGGTGATCATTTCTAAAATGATTTGGAGATTCATTCATATAAACTGCCTGAATTGTAATGAGTCCAAAAACTCTAAAACAGAAAGCACAACAAATGCACCTGATAGTGCTTTATCAACAAAACATGTGTATGAAAGGGAAAAGCCCAAAAATACCAAAGTGGAAAAAAATATAAAAAATGGTGAAAAAAAAATGTGTTCAGAATCGAACAAAAATACTCTTCAAATGCCAAAAGTGACACCACAGTGAACATTAAGGGGGTTATTCCCTAAAGTCCAAATTGTTGCGTATAGGTGCGAATTCACCAGATAAAGACAGTCGCAGTAGGCTGCTACTGTCGCAGTCGTGTCTTTGTAATGAGAATATTGCTGCAGTCGCAACTTTATTATGGGAAAATTGTCTCAATTTTAACTTTTAAAAATTGTCGCCACTTTACAATGGGGAAATTGTAGCAGATTTACTATGGAAATCTGCTGTTTGCAAATTTAACATTAAAATTTGCAACCTAGTGATTAACCCCATAAGTGTAGTTTCACTAAATGCTCACCAGACAAATATAACTTTAAAGCCTTCTATGAAAAGTGGTGGTGAATCCTCCCAAAATGTAAGACTTCTTCTGTTGTAAACTGGAAATCTTAATGATCCCTCATAACGTTGAACAGTTCAAACAATATTGATGAAAAAAGAAAAGATTACATTGTGTAAAATACATTTAATGTAACAATTGGGTAGAGTAAAAATTATACATTTTGTCTCCTGAGGAAGCCGCTTTTCATTTTATATGCGGCGAAATGCGTTGAAGGTTTACTCTTTTGCACAACTTGATCAGTTAGATGATCTTTGATGCTGAGTTATGCACACCTGTATCATTTCCATGCCCAGCTGTGACCATTGTTCAAGCCTTGAATCATACTTCCGTTTGTGAATATAATTTTTACTCTACCCAATTGTTACACTATAGGTATTTTAAACTACAGAAGCTTTTCTTTTTTTCATCAATATTGTTTGAGCTGTTCAGTGTTATGAGAGAAGGGTTGAAGACAGGAAAGGGCTGTGTGAGGCAGGATTGGTGAATGGTTTACAAAGACGATTGCTTTGGG
>WMED01027567.1:0-10601 GCA_019650415.1 Pipa parva | reverse complement strand
AGCCCAAAGTGTGCTGAAAAAAACAATATATAATTTTCATGGAAATTACATTGCTTTTCCCTGCAAAAATATTAGTGAAACACAAATAGTGCAAAATGCTTAAAAACAGCTTGGCAATACAGGGTTCACTGGGAAAAAAAATTGGCTGGCAGTGAAAGGGTTACTAAAATGCACTTTTAGATTGCATCATGCACAACACTAGATATTTAGGGTCATACATTTTAAAGGGGAACTAAAGCCTAAAAGTATCTCCGTTAGAAGCCTTATGAACCTTATGCAAAAAAACCTGCAGAACATACCCAAGTGTACAGTAGCCCTATGAGACAAAGGATAAATGCCTGTGAAGTAGTCAGCTGGGTGGCTCCATGCTTGGCTGTACTGTAGACAATGCACATGCTCAGTGTGCTTTGTCTCCTGTAGGTGTGTCCTAATTAGGGGCTAGCACAAAATAACCCGACTATAAACTCATGATAAAGCTATCAATGAAATCTGACATTGAAGTCAAATTAATCAAGAAGAAATACTGAATTCAAATCAAACAGAAGAAACCATTCCTGCATTTAAATGTTGCCTACCATGTATTTAAAAGCAAACACTTTTTGTATGCAGAGTACAACAGGGTTGATTATCAAAATACTTTGATACACATGCAGTAGAGTCTCTGCAGCCCTGCAATGCACAGCTGAACTAATTCATTATCAGCTAGCTTAGCAGTATGGATATTTTAGCGATATTGGCATCAAAGGGATAGAATTCCCTAAACATCCCTTTTAGTTGGATGCTTTCAGTTCAGCTGCATATCACAAGCATAACACCTTAACCTTAAAAAGGTGGTAGACTTATCAAATACACATCATTTTGGCTGCTTAGCTTCCAGTATAATAGTACACTCTTTTTTTAAAGTGGAATACTGGCTTTAAACATATTAAATGAGACCTCTTGTGTCAATCACTACCTAGCACTTAATTTGATGTACCCTTGTTATATTTTACTTGTATTGTTTAATGCACTTTTCCCTTGTTTGTATTGTACAGCGCTGCGTAAATTTGTGGCGCTTTATAAATAAAATTATACAAACATACATAAGAAGAAATCCTAAACTGCAGATCACGTTCACCTAATAGATCTAAGTAACTGTTTAATTTCACCACCTTGAAAGAAAATTCCTAAGAAATAAGCTAACCATATCATCCAGTTTAACCAGGTACGGCTCAGTACTGAATTAGAGATATGTAGCAGTATTTTAATTGCCCTGCAGGATGCATTTGTAAATGATACCTTGTTAAAGTAATGATCTGATCTGCTCATTAAAAAGGCTTATTCATGAAAGTGTGAATTCCCAAGTGTAGCAAATTCATATGTTATGTTTGTTAAATTTGGAGCAATACACCTTGAGGAATTTCCTACTTTGACACAAACCAACTTTTTGTAGACAGTCAAAAGTTGCATGCAAAAAGGTGAGCAAGTTTGTAACTCTCATAAAATGTCAAATTGGATGCAAATTCTCCACATCATTTGCTGAATACACAAAGTTGTGTAAGTGGTGAATAGACACAAATTCATACATTTACATGATTGTTTGCACTTTGATGATTACCAAAGAGTGGAGATGGAACTGCAGATAACCATGTTTTATGAAGATAAATGAATTACAAATTAATCATACAGCCTGCATTTTTTTTTTTTTTTTTTTTTTTATAGATTTTTCACTGGTAAAAGGATGAACTGGTAAACCAAGCCATTAAAAAAAAAATATGTATAAAATGCACATAATGCAGGGCTGATTGGACATTATCTCACTGTATAGCTGGACTGAAAACCTCTGCAGTCTCAGAGTACATTAGTAACAAGCTTTCCAGTGTGGAGGAGGGGGTATGGTTAATTTCTGACAAATACATCATATGAAATTGCAACTGTCTTACATACAATCCAAATTCCACAATGCAGTGATCTGGGCTACAAGTTTGATTTATTTACCAGTTGTAACAATATTTTTAAGTCAAACTGTTTTTCTCCAGTCCCTTAGAAGTACAGATTGAGCATGTGCAGGGTCATTGATCAAAGAAAGAGGCATAGATAGAGAATAAAGATGGCTGCCTCCAATGGCAACTTCACAGGCATCAGTATTCACTTGCTGTTGAGCTGTAGCACTTATGAGTTGTTGTAATAAGCCCTATACATAAGGCACATCATTTTTAGCGTAAGTTTTTCTGAGGCTTTAGTCCCCCTTTAAAGCTTTGCTTCATGTTTTAACCTGTAAACACTGCTCTATGGCAATTCATTTCAATGTTGTAAGTAAGGAGATGCTACCTGGGGAACTAAAGTGCTCATTAGCAGAGGGGTGTTCCTGCATGTCATGTGCTAATATAATTACCAATCTTCTTTTCTTCTGCTTCCAGCATCAAGACCCCCTTCTGGTTCAGGCCTCCTATTCATCATCACTGATCTGAGCGTATTAAGTCAGAATACTGCTTCTGCACTTGCTCATGTCAGCAATATAGAAGAGGAATCAGGAAGTGAAGGGGTTCCCACCACAGGAAGAAGGATAAGGATAAAAAGATTGTTAATCCAGGCAGCAGAAGGCAGTACTGGAAGAAAGAGCAGCATAGGCAAGTATATTATCACATTACATGCAGACTCACACTTAAATAACAAGCATTTCAATTATTATTTAATATCCTTAGGACAACAGGGCTGATTGATAACGTATGTAAACCTATTTATAAAGATTGCCACATTAAATTATTGTAAAGTGTAAAAACGATTAGTAAAATCCTCTCTCACTGTTCCACACTGTAGCTCTTGTAATCCCTCTGTAAAATATTCCTCCTTCCTGTAGTGGAGAAGTACACCCCCCTCCCTTCACATTCTCTTATCTTAAAAACCAACACAGACAGTATCAGAATATTAGGGGGAGGGGGGCTTCTGGCCACTATATAGGAAGTGTCTGTCTGTACATATTAATGCAGGTGTTGAAAAACTGCAGTAATAGGTGAGATCTCCAAAAACAAAATAGTTTTTACTTTTAAATGCTTAAGTTTATATTTTTATATTATAAAAATATATATGTATAGTTTGGTCAATAACTTTACTTACACTTTAAGGCAAGTACTTCTTAGTATATCTAAACTTTCAATTAACTGTGCATAAATCAGTTGTCCACTATATGTTCTCTCTGTATGCTTTGAGTGTTAGTTTGTGGTCACCACTTTGTCACCAACCCAAGTTAGTGTAGAGAGGCTGTTCTCTAGACTTAAAATAATTCTATCAGATTTGAGGTCATCTATGAAAGAGGATCTGATGGAGGCGATACTTTTTCTCAGAACAAATTCATAGACTCCACAAATGTTATTCAGGAAGTTTTTGTTGAAAACACTTACAACAGAGTTTTACATATTTGCAGTTTTTAAAGTTTTTTGTGTTCTAATTTAGTGTTCTAGTTTGTGTTCTAATTTGTATCCAATAAATATATTTTATGTTCTACCTAAATAGCTTTATTATTGTATCATAAGGATGATAAAAAGCTTAAATTAAGTTCTCTCTTAAACATGCGGCATGAATGAGGAAGTCGGAGTTATGGGAAATTAGGAGTCGGAGTCAGGGCTTTGGCTTACCGACTCCACAGCCCTGGAACTTCCTTTAATATGGCAAAAATGATTTTGTATAGCTAACTAAGAATATTTAGCAAGGATTAAAGACCTTCAAGCATTCAATCATTCAAGGAACAATCTAGCATGGTTTTTTTAAGCCTATTTTTATTGATATGGCCAATGTGCTGTAAACTCAATGTATTTTGTATGTTTTTCTCTTTTTTTTATTAGAAGCATTCCTCACATATACTATGTATTTATCTGGTTTGTGTCTCCCTACCATCCAACACTGCACTGGTGACACTACATCAGAGCAGAAGGGCCAAATCTTGTCCTCTCTATGTTAACTTGGCAACTTTGTTGGTATAGGTCAGTCTGCTTGCTCACACTGTTGACATGTGATGTGACTTGACCTTCTCGCCCTGACAGTGTCCCCAGTGCAATTCTGGAGGGTATGAATCTGGGTACTACTAACACAGAAACCAGAATAAAACAGAATAGGGCACATTTACTATAGTCAAACACCATTTTCGACTAGTAAATGCAGAAGAAATAGCCTATATTTAATGATATTTCTGTTCTCTCTTATTTACTAAGCTGTTCAAAAACAATTTTATTGCCCAAAAGATTTCTCCAAATCAAAGCTGGCAAAAAACACATTATTCCCTATGAAGATGGTCCTGTCATTTTGCCCTAGTCCAAAATATTTCCATATAAAAAAAAAAAAAAAAAAAAAAAAAAAAAAAAAAAAAAAAAAAAGGAGGCATCAATATCGATATTGAACTGTAATGAAAGGAACACTCATACAAAAACATTGCAAAGTGTTCCCCTGTTATCAGATCAATATTTATTGATATTGATTTATTTAAAGAAACATTTTTATCCATCCTCTCTAAATCATGGGAATTGATTTGAAATGGTGAAATTGGTCTTAGTAAATATGTGTACCACGCTTCTAATAAAAAAGCTTTACAAGATACATTGTTTAAATCATACTGGCCATATTAATAAAAACAAAAGGCTAAAAAAGACCCCTGGTCTTGTGGGGTGTTCATAACTATAAATATTGGACAAATTAAGAAGAAACAATATGGATTTAAGCAATAACTGCAAATTAAAGAGCAACATGTGACCAAACATTATATGAACACAGCAACTGGGACTGTAAAAAGATGCAGTAATTTAACTTCAGTAACCCACAATATAGACTGAGCCAGGAATTCAAATACAACCAAGGAAGGGATGAAGTCTTAGAAAAATGATAAGGTAGGGTACCATGGTGTTTTAAGAATCAAAAAGGTATGAGACTTAAACAAATGTAACTGCACAGAATAGTAGTACTGAAAGCACACAGAGCAAACGAATATGCACTGCATTTGATCAAATCATGTATAACCATACTGGCTAATCTATGTAGTTTTTGTCCAAGAAGTCAACTTCCAAGGTGACATTTTTGTCAATACTGCATAGGAAATAACAGACATGCTAACCCAAATTAGTTTTTTCTCTTGTGTTCCTGATATTTTATCTCAATCTACTTAAGAAAATGTGCTGTTTCTTTCTGGTTTACAGACACCAGAAACTGCTGCTAGAAATGTTAAATAGTAGCCATGTTCAAGCACTGTTGCACCTTTTAAAAGGTGCGGTAATAGCAAAAAAAAAAAATTACCTTTTTTATTACAATGCTAATTCATGTTATTGGCCCTTTAAAGGTCCACAGTTATACTTAGAAATACAAAGGGAAATAAAAATGTGGAAGGCAGTGAAAGACGAACCTCTGTAAAGTGCTGCGTAATATAGTAGCGCTATATTAAAAAAAAAAAAAAAAAAAAAATAATGAACAAAAGGGGCAGAACCAAGCATTTCCACTGAACTCTTATGGGTCAACAACATGTGAAGAATTGCAGGGTTATTCAAATCCTAAAGCAGACCATGCGTGGCAGATTTGGCTTTTACCCATACAGTTAAAAGCCTCACAATCCGCATATCTGTCCAGTTTTAGATACAACAGGCTCAAACTAATAATTCACTGCACCTAGTAACACGGTCTGTCACAATGACTGCATAAAGTTACATTCCATCAGACAATCAGATTTTTGATTTATGTAAGGTCTTCCATATTAAATCCAGATTTACCTATATATTATATTTTAGCCACTGCATAAAGATATACCCAACCAATCTATAAAAAACACTGATTGTGTTACAAACCCTGTGGATGTCAATCACAAAAAAAAATGTTTACTTTTGCAAGAATTTTGTAAATACACTATGCAATATAGAAACTCAATTTATGGAGTGCATGGAAACTCTACATTCATACGAACTTGGAGAACATTAATGCTAACACACATTATACATTCATATCAAGCACAATTATTTGTAAACGCTACACTGGTTTATTTATTTTAAGACACAGGTTTTTTTTAGTTCAGAGAAATCCCAAAAACACTCCATGCAAAAAAAAAAAGTTAACTTAAGGGCTATTAAACTAATGGCTAATTACATTTTGAAATAGACAAAAAATAAATAAATAATGAATGCAGAAAATAAAACATTGCTGCAACTGGAATCTGCTTTCTGACTAATGGTTAATTCAGAAGAGGTGATGTCTGGTATAAATGCTTTAACATGTTATTTCACAAGATGTGTAAACGCCTCCGGACAGAACAGCTTTGGAGATCTACAGCTAAACAATTGGAAAAGGTCTTCTCCCTGACAGAGTAAAAATCGTGCCTGTTCCTTTTCCATGACTACGTTTTACATTATGGTATGTTTGTATAATTTTATTTATAAAGCGCCACAAATTTACACAGCGCTGTACAATTCAGCGATACAAGTACAATACAAACAAGGGAAAAGTGCATTAAACAATACAAATAAAATATAACAAGGATACATTAAATTAAGTGCTAGGTTGTGATTGACACAAGAGGTTGGAAGTCCCTGCCCCAAGGAGCTTACAATCTAAGTGGGTTGTATACTACCTGGGAAACTCTGTCGCACGTCCTGCAACGTTGATAATTGGGATCACCCTGACAACTGCTGAACTAAACTAGGTCATTAACAAAATTGAATTAAGACAGGTAAACCAGCTAAAGTGTAATGCCGGACATGAGCCTATGGTGGCAGCCATGGAAAGCCAGGCCACCCTCTCACGTGTTGCGTCCAATACAATGAGTCAGGGCCTTCCTTAATATCTCAATAACAAAGGTTAGGCCCAGCCTCGCTTCCGATGCGTCTTTCAGGCCTCTCCGCCTATCGCAGGCATCAGTAAAGGTGCAAGAAACCCCTAGTGTTACTGGCAATGGACGGGGGGCTTTACTCGCTAGTAACTCACAATTAACGAAAGGGTTAATTAATAAGCCTGAGCTTACCTGCGGAGTTACGAAGGGCAAGGGGTGACCGCCGTGAGGTGTGAAGGCGGGAAAAGTGAGAGCGAAAAAAGAAAATGGGGAGAAGGGGGGGTAGGAAAACAAGGGAGGAATGGGGAGGAAGGAACGATCCGGAGGCGAGGGGGGCCCCGGGGAGGGAGGGAAGGAGAGAGCCGGGCGGGCGAGGAATGGCGACGGCGGGAGGGGCTGGCGAGAGCTGCGGCTTCTGCTGCTGCCTCTGCTGGTCTGGGAGGAGAGAGGAGGCGCGGGTTACTATCAACACGCCCTCACCGGAAGTTACCGCGAGCCCAGTCCGGCCAATAGAGGGTGCAAGATTCTGTCAGTAGTTTGGTATCGTGGCAGGTTGTGCATCATCGCCGGAGCTGATGTGCAGAACGTGGCGTGTATAGAAGGGCCTTTCCGTGAAGTAATGTGCCTGGAGAAGCGGCCTATAGTTATGGTACATTGTATGGTTTTAGTCGCGGTGGAAAAAGGGGCACGCATCGCAAAACCAACTGAATTTCTGGCACGCCAATATGGCGACCAACCATAATAAAGCGTGGGGATCAGTGTATTTATTGCGTACTAAGCCTCACTGAATTTGGTGCATAAGTACATTCAAGGGTACTAAGATGGCTGACAGGAAGTATCAGTAGCACTGCGCTGTTAGCAACCAGTAGAACAAAATGGCTGCAACCATACTTCCGGCGTTAGAGCTTAACCTGTAAAAGCGACTTTTAAGATGGCTGAGAAAAGCCGTAGTGGTCAGTGGATTGTTAAATATGGTGTCCTGTGATAGCACCTTCTAGTGGTTCGTTAGTTCAGTCATCCAACCCAGCCAATTTTTTTTTTATAAACAATGTACATATATTGTGGGTAATTAGGAGTTAGTCACGGCTACACGCTTAGGCACTGCCGAGAGCTCTTCCTCCAATCTGCTGGGCTATGGTATTAAACATACAAATAAGGGCAGTACATTATAAATTAGGGTTTATTCCAAAAAACTGCTTTCAAATTTAGCTGTTACCAAACAGACCTGCAGAACTAAATGCTCATTATCTTCATTAATGTGGTTATCTACTTGTCGCACTATACAAGCAAGTGGTGCCTGAAATCCTTGTGCCTTTTCTCTCTGCATAATGCAAACGTTCACTTTAGAAAGGATCTGTGTGTGTGGCTCAAAATGTGATATTTAACAAATATGCGCTTCTAAGTCCTAGCATGCTCCAGTTCTCTGTTAACTTATCATGCAAACACTTAAATATCCATTCTAGGATATAAAGTAATGTTTTGTTTACTACTGTGAATTAAATAATGTCTTCCTTCAATTCAAAATATCTTTTAGCAGGTCCATTTCTGACACTGTGGAGGATAAAATGTACATTTCTCATACTAATAAAAAGGATTTATTTTTCATAATTTGCTATGCATATCTATGAAAACATATGCATGTTCTTCTGCATACTTGTATGTGTATAAGCTGCAATACTGTTCCTCTGCTGAGGTTAATAGTATTACATTCTCAGTAGATTCTCATGGAAAATGGGACCCACGGATGGTCAAGCGTATATCAAATAGTGGAATGCTAGGCTGGCTTTAGTAGCTTTTAAACAAAGCATCTTGTTTACAATCCTGATAAATATCCCCCTTGAAATCACTATAATGTCTCATTAAAGGAGAATTAACATTGTAAATAAAAACTTGACTGCAGGTTTCATATAATTAATTATGCGATGCTTATTATCTTATGTGTTTGGTACCACCTGGAAATGTAGCCATTCCATAACCTGGTTCATAAGATCACAGTAAATCACTAGTGAAATTCATCACTCACAGGATAGGACTTGACATTTTGTAAAGATGCATTTTTAATTTGTCAGGAAATGGGCAAACAGAAAGGAAGTGCTAGTGTACAAGGAGCCTAAGGATGATGTCACAATCTGACTTTTGCTATATGTATTTTTTAGTGTGCAGCAACATCTCACATTTCCCTCCAATGAGGTCACAAAAACCTGTGGCCATACTACTTTAAAATCTAATGGCAGTTGATTTAATGTCCCAGAACAAGGCAAATCAATATGTGCAAGTTGTTATTTCACATGCAGAATAACAAATGTAGCAAAAATTGCTTAGCTCTACATAAGCCTTAGGGAGAAATTCATCAAAATGTAAAAGGTTTTTTTAATGACCTAATGCTGGAGAAACAGTGTTTATTTTAATATGCTGGTATCACCTATTTAAAAATGCTGTTTTTGCCATATAGAAAATTCCTTTTTTTTATGCAATTGTTTGTTTGTTTTTTTTGCTTCAAAAAGTTGTTTTCAATCCTGATAAATATCCCCCTTAAGTTCAATATAAAGACTTATTAAAGGAGACCTAATGTAAATAAAGCCTTAACAACAGATTTCATTTAGTAAATCATCTGGCACTTACTGTCTTATGTGCTTTCTACCACCTGGAAATGTAGCTATTCCATAACCTGGTTCATAAGATCACAGCTACCATGTTTGTAAGGTATTCTCACCAACCTCCTTGAGTGATGTTTCCAGTCTCATTAAAGACATTGATTTATTTAATACTGGGTGCATCATTATCGGTTGGTTGACATGACTAAGCAAACAACACAGCATGTATGCTTGTGCACATTGCAAAGGTCGACTCTTGATTGTGGGTGTGATGTGACTGACATACCAGCTGTTAAAAGCTAAAGGATAATTAGTGAGGAGGAACTATGTATTGTTTTTATTTGACTTTAATATTTTTAAAATATATTTAAGGAGTCTTAAAATGTAAATAAAAGTATACTATGTTAAATAGCAGGAGTAATATACTTCTTTAAAACAAACTTTTCACTTTTTTAGAAGGTATGCAAACTAATGCCATGAATCCTTAGAAAAAAGAAGAGGGGGGGAGAAAGAGATCTGCAAGAGCATAATTAACTCACAGAGATTCATCATTCACTTCAGTCCCTGCCCGGTGGAGCTTACAATCTAGTTTCCTTATTCAGTAACATACATAGACGTATGTTTTTGGATTGTGGGAGGAAACCAGAGTGCCCAGAGGAAACCCATGCAGGTGTGGGGAGAGCATACAAACTCCATGCAGATAAAGTCCAGGGTGGAACTGAACCCTGAACCCAGCACTGCAAGGCAGCAGTGTGATAATACATGAGTAATTATAATACAATTTATCTAGTCAGTAAGCAGAGGCATGGTTGCATTTCTACTGCCTACTGACTTCTTTTGTCCTGCTCTAACCTGTAATGGTTTCTGTATCTGTGTTTTCTATACTTTCTGCAGCTAATGATTCTAAACAAGCTAGTGCCTCTTTTTATGTCTGGGATAATGATGTATTTGACTGATTGAAATGCTTCATCACAAGTAATTTCCGGCAAAATACATTTAGGTCGTTTATGGTTTAAAATGGATCCGAATGTTGAAAAGGGGCAAAACTCAAACTTTTACTTAATATACTATTTTGTGACTCAGTTAATAAATGATTAGTTAAAATAATCACTTTCATTGATGTATCCATTTTGGTTATCTCTCCTTGGGTCTCTTTTGATACTCGTGTCTGTGAGTAGTTCTGGAGACTTCTGCACCCTGTGCACCTTGTGAGGTCCGGGGGGGGGGGGGGG
>WMED01027566.1:0-10601 GCA_019650415.1 Pipa parva | reverse complement strand
GACTTTTGGGGGTAAAAAGAATGTAAGACGCTGTCTTACTTTTGGGGAAACACGGTAGGATGCAAAAGAACACCCCTTTTACTCGTAAGGATCATTCCCATTATTCACGCGTACTCCTACTATGTTGAACCATTAAATTGTGGGGATGTAGCTTCTCCAGCCTTCAAAAAAACACTTGTTTTCTAAACCAGCCAATAGAAACTCCAGTCAAAACTGGGTGGAGTTAGAATTCACTGTTAACGATGTCACTTATCATTCTCATTGCATTCATGGGAGAAGATTGTTTAGGAGACCACTCTTTAAACCAGTGTTTTTCACTAGTTTCCAACACTAAATTGGATAAACTTATTTAAAAGTTAATAAGAATTGAAATTCTACTACAATAGCAATCAGTTTTCCCCAAAACTGAACGATAAAATTATTTTATTATGGTTTACGTTGTTTTGTTATTTTTAACATTTTAGTGGGCTCATTTTACTTGAATAAAGGGGAAGTAAATATTTAGATCCAATACTTAACTGATTCATGACTCAATAAATGGAAAAATAAAATCTAAAATACTTAGGGGGCAAATAGTACTTAGGGGTTAAAGTGCCATCAAGAACTCGGAGTAGTGTCATACTGAAAGAGATATAAATCTCACTTGTTATTGTTTATTTGACTATATGGAGACAATAGTAGTGATGAAAATGTGATGACAATATAATCAATCAGGCTTAGTGCTAATATATTGTCATTATTATAGGAAAAATTGTTATAAGAGAGAAGTAATGATATTGACAATGTCTCTTTTGAACAGATTTATGTAATGACCCTGTCACTTTTTTTAGGGATATTTTGATCAAATTTTCATCATTAGGCTTCTGCTATGTGTAGTTTATTAAATATAGAGAACTAAATTTGCATCAGCTCTAAAGTAGCGACCCAAAGTGACACACATTCACTTAGCCTGTTGACTTTCATTTATTACCCCTTTAATCAGATTATTTTATTTGTGCACAACGAATAGGAACAGTGTATAGGACAACAAAAGATGTTTACATTCATTTGAGAGCAGTGCTGTATTTCTAAAATTAAAAAAAAAACTCAAGCCCCTCCTTCCCCCTCAAGAAAAAACACAGATTCACCATAATATCCAAGCGATTTAACAGTAGCATGGTATTGCTAGCAGTAACTAGGAGGGTCACATGACCCAAAGCTGAGTCAAGCTGGGTCAGCAAGCCTGGCTTGACCCATCTAAAAACATTGGCCCTGTTTGAGATTCTCCCTTTTATACTATTTTTAATTGCCCATTCAGAAATATACTCATGGGAAAACAATTATTGTAAGAAACCTGGTTTGTACCTCACTCCCTGCACAAATAAAAATGACTGTACTTGACTATACAGGTGGATAATCTGTGGAAGATAAAATGACTTGCCCAGAGCAAGGTATTTTTACAATAAAATCTCTATCTATTTTTTGGGCTACACCTGTGTCTAACAGTTGAATACATCTGATCTAAAAACAACAGCTCAAAGCTTAGCACGCCTCTGGCCTTGCAGTAATCCTGACCTTCTTAGAGAAAATACACTTCTCATTGCTGCAACATTCTTCGTCCGCTGGGAGCAATACAACTACTAAGAACTTTTTCGTCTGCACTAGGTGTTTTGCTAAGACTATGCTTTCCTGACTGAATCGGTGGGGGAGATGTTGTTTGCTCTGAGTTTGATATGTGGGTTTAGGAGGATTCTGGGTAATGTGCCTTTAATCAGCAATCTGGCACCCAACACAATGGGCTTCTTGCAGAGAGATGAGGGAGGATTTCCTTGGGTTGCAACGTTTCTTCCCTGACAATCCCATTGGCTCTGTTTTCGCACATGGTCCAAATTGCCTGCGGGCACATTTCCTCACACAGGATTCATAAATACAGTCCATAACGAGACTCTGGTTTCGGCATATGGGGATGATTTGTGTAATTGGCCTTTACAATGTACTTAGTATTACTGTATCAAAACACAAGAAACCTGAGCACTCTATTAACTAATTGGCCAGAATATTTTACAAATGACAGCAAACCCTGCACCAGGAAGCTCACTAAAATGTGTATGTGTCCGTAAGACCCCCAAATGTTAAATTAAATAAAGGAGTCATGAAAAAAAAGCAAGTAGACACACACAAGCCTGCCGTTGGCCTGCAGGTTTTTTCCACATTTCTCCTCAGATGTTGAAGATCTGTCAGCAGGAAATGTTCTCCCACTACTAAACTAACAAGCTCACCCTGGTAACGCACTGCGGGCCGTGGCCTTGAATTAAGGAGTTTTTACCAACTGCATGGGTTAGGGGATCTCAGTTTAAAGATGCAGTCACATTCACAGGCAAGGCTGAGCAATTGGTTTTGTTATACAGTTCAGGCCCCTTTGACAAAATATTTAGAAAAAGAGAATTTTGTATTTAAGAAAAGGAAAATTTGAGAAAAGACACAAAATTCAAATATTCAAGGTTACAATTCCCATTCATTCTGCAACTCTTCAAAGACAGCTGTGTCCTCGCCTGTATTTAATACTAATAAAGCAGTCACTTCCAAGTTAAAACACACTCTTAAATCATTCATTTTTTATAAAGCATACAGTACTGCCAAATACATATATAGTATAAAAGTTAACAACATAGTGGGTGCCATCTTGGAATAATGTCACAGTGGCCTATCGCTAAGTCACTGTCCCTAAGGGTACTTACCATGGGGCATGATATATTTAAACTGGGACAAACTACATACTGGCAGCATAAAGTTATCATCTTCTCATGAGCACTAACTATTATGTCCTGCTCCCCTGTGTATAGATACTCTAGCTATACAAACAATATAGTACTATCAGTTATATTAGTTGAAGAATTAGTCACAAACCATGGGAGAATCCAAAACTCAAATCATAGATAGCTTATGTTGTAGCAGAAAAATTGGTAGGGAAAATGGAGATTAGAAATATTTACTATTTTCCTACAAAAGGATAAGCCCTGGAGCCATAAGCTTAGGTACAAAGGCCAGGGGTGGTTCTGGCCCTATTGACACCCTGGGCAAACTGCCCCTTGACCTCCCCGCTGCAACACCCCCTGCCCTGCACCTTCCCCCCGCCCCCCACTCACCTCCTCCAGCGTTCCAGTGACGCACCTCCTCTAAGCGCTTCTCCACAATGAGGTAAGTTGAATGCGATGGCGCTCCTTAGATGCTTTGGTTCTTACCGGCAGCTGCCGAATACAGCCGAGAAGACCAGAAGCAGCCAAGGAGCGCCGTCGCTTTCAACTTACCTCATTGTGGAGAAGCGCTTAGAGAAGGTGCATCGCTGGAACGCTGGAGGGGGTGATTTTTAGCTATGGGCGATAGCGCCCCTCAAATAGATTGCACCCTAGGCAGTCGCCCACATCGTCCATCGGTAGAACCGGCCCTGACAAAGGCAATATCTATTTTTGCTATAAGAATATTTATCCCCCCAAAAAATTTGTAATATATCAATAGCTGAATTTTCAATAATTCCTGCAAATAATAAAATATGTCCTTATGTCTGACTGCCCCTTTAAAACTGAAATCTACACTTTTTACTTTTCTTCAGCTATTCAAGCTCCAACAAAAGCTGCCGTTTTAATGCAAGCAACAAAATACTGTGACCTTTAGCTAAAACAGTAAACCAAATTCATACCGTTAAACAGTATGTCATTTAAAAAAGGTGCACAGCCGATTACAAAACCGTGGCCTCAGTAGTTAATCAGTGTACAGTAAGATTACAGCAACTGTAACAGCAACAGACTTCATTGTGTATATAAGTAAATGTTTCCCAATGTCTATGCACAACCAAAGACATATGCCATGTTTTCACCAGACTAGGGAAGAAATATTTTTTGTACTGCCTGTGTTCTTCTCAAGGGTATGTATCGTTTGTTTAGTCAAGATCGTACTAGGTGATAACCTAAACTGCAGGAAACTAGGTACAGCTAAAATATAAGCAACTCTTATGTAAAAAAAATAAAAAAGTATTCGGTAACAATCACAGAACAGAGCTACTGCTGGAATAAAATCATATATTTGCTATTTGTAAAGAAGTAGGATTGATCTTTATTGTATGTAGTACAGGAAATCTGTTTACTGGCCCTCAAGTTAATTAACATAACTCACAAATTAAGCTCTGCAATGCAGTCAGAATATTCATAGTCTTAAATATTCAGCATAGACTTGTACTTTATTTTAAATGTCCAGAATATCAGTACTTGGCCAAGTTGTTAGAAGAAATATTTTATACATTGTCCATAGTTGTTTTTTAAACTATTCAACCTTTAAATTCTTCTTATCCATCTATTCCTAATGATTTCTAGTTGCTGGAAAAGTGCATTTTCCTATTTACATTGTAATATTTTATTCTGACTTTGGTGGAGTAGTAAATATATTGTCATGGTAAAAGTCACGTCCTTAAAAGAGCTTGTTGCCACAGTTCCCAGTATACACAAATATGTTCCCACAGTAGGAAAACTTAATATATACAATAATGTTTTCCAGAAGAGTCTTTTAAATGAATGTATATGTATTAAAATCATCTAAGACAAAGGCAAACAGAACATAAAATCATAACCAGGGGAATTCAAACTTTACAGAGATGTAGTAACCCATAGCAACCAATCAGCAGTTAGAATTCACTGTTATAAAGGAGTTAGAATTATGAAAGCCAACCTCTAATTGGCTGTTGTGGGTTACTAGATTTCTATAAAGTTAGCCAATTAACGATTTTTCCAGAAATTTTTTTCTAATGGTAAGAGTTAGATATTATTTAAAAAGACAAGGAAACAATAACAAACTTTACAGTAAACAGGCGGTGCTGGCTACTTACAGATAGTAGCAAACTTGTTGGGGGTGACAACCGTCACTTATAACCATAGACCAGTTGTTCCAAATTAATATTAAAGTATGTGTGCACATAGAAAGAACTTACAAACAAACAAATATTGATTCATATGCCTTTCTCTGAACTGGCAGAGAGTTCTGGGCAAAATTTTTATTGTACAGGATTCATATAGACAAAATGAAAATAAAAACTGGGAGTAAATTAGAGATAAAACATACACTGGAACCAATAAAAATATACTTGACTGTTTGTCCAGACACGATGTTCACTGCTTATTGGTGGAGTTCTGCACAAACTCAAATATCTAGGTGCGGTCCACAGTTATACAAGGAATGCAGGGGCCATCTTTGGTATTGTCCTAAAAAAAACTTAGTAGACTAGAATAGCTTAAAGGGCAAATTACTCATAAAAAATATATACAAATATTTATACAGTAACAGCATCATAATAGAAGGGAACTTTAGGATTTCAAATATAGTAATTCTGTCCTTCACAAACTAATAGGGTAGAGCTGCTGGAGAATTGCTGAAAGTACCAGAGTTGTATCTCTCACCCTACACTCCACAAGCATCCTAGAGTGGGACCTCTGCTATTGGTTGGCAGATGCCGTAGTAAAGGTCAACTGGCTAACTGCATGCCAGCTATCCAATTGCTGTCCAAACATCCAGCTGCCTTTCAGCCCAGATGCATTAGGATGTATCTGAGCAGAGGATAGCATCAGTACTGTGTACAATAATACAAGAGAGGGAAAAGTGTGAGATTTTCAGTGACCCCCAGGCAACAGAAAAGCTTGAACATGCCCTGGTTCCTTTGATTCAGTCTTATGCTCTTCATAGTGGCTGATCTAACTAAGTGATCTCTGTTCTCACCCTCCCTCAATAAGCCCTGAAAGTATTATGTTGGCAATGCTAGTCAATCTGACTAGTAGACTTTGATTTGGCATTGGCTGGAGTGAACTGGGAAGATCATTTGTCCAAAAATAGTCTTTGTTGAAAGGGCTACGCCGAAGCGACCTCTACATATCAGCCATTCTTTCTCTACCAGCAGATGACTGCACACCAGTTTTATTTGTTTAAACTGAGAGGTTAAAATAAATGCAGGTGTAGCCCAGAGGGTCTTATTTTCTGAGCTTCCCCACTAATTTCACATTACATTTGGTAGTGAAAAACTACCTATAGGGGCTTATTTTTCCTCCAGAATTAAATTTCAAATTAGCTGTAAAAAATGAAGACCCTTCCAGCTGATGCGAACTACACGTCTTAGAAAACTCAACAATCTACAGTGCAGGGAATTGTAGTTCACAACAGCTAGAGGGCCACATATTTTACATTAGTGTCTTAAATTCATATATTCACTTTCAAAGATATATCCTCACGTTCCTTATATATTCTCCAAATGGTTATTTGGATTGCCATTGCAACATTGCAGGAAAATAGGCTGAACTGGATAGACTTGTGTCTTTTTTCAGCCTTATAAACCATGTTAATATGTTATTTATACAACCTTTACTATTTCTCTCTAGCTAATGTCAGTTTTGCACAGCCTATTGCTACAAATGTAGAAAATCTTTAAAGGGAAGCTAAAGTCACAGACAGGCTTATACCGTATGCTAAAAGACTTGTGTCTGTGACTAAAGAATTCTGGCAGCTCAGAAAGCAGGGGGCTTAAGACTGCCCTCTCAGCTTGCTGACACATAACTGTTAGCATGCTTCGCACTGCACATGTGCAGAGAAGGCATGTGTCTTAGACATGGCACAAAGAGCTGGGGGATGTGTCGCTATGCTCTTCATTTCAGTATTGTTGTAAGAGCTCAGACATCTGCAACACAAGCCTCCTGCCTGTTTCAAGCAGCTCATTTAGTTCACAGGCTGGCATGCCCACCATCCTGTTATTTAAGTAACCTTTAAAATTATTTTATGTAGTCCAGGTTCCCCCCCCATGATTGCTCATCTGAACTTAACCTTAGTATTTTTCAGTGGCAGTTTTCTGGTAAAGGAAGCCCTAATCTTACTCCTAGCTTGCAACCTAAGGGAAGATTTGTGTAACAAGTCAGCACTGACACGGTAGAAATCCAAGGGATCTTCATGGCTTCTGGGGTGTTCCAGAGAACATATGAAGAAAACACTGGGATGTCAAACACTGGTTCTCCTACTGCTGATGGACTATATCTCCCCACCAACAGTCTCACAAATATCTGTGATGCAGGAAGTTATAAACTGTTAGGCTAATGTTGGACAACTCTTTTTACAATGGCTGCTACCATATCTAGTTCACATGTAATGCTGCATGGCATCCAAACAATGCTAAATCATTAATATGCTAATACAGGCCCCTGAAAAATCTTCATTGGTTTCTACCTTAATAGTGCAGAAACTTTAGCTGTTTCCAGCAGCTTGGCAGCAGATCTGAGGCATTTTCCCCATGAGCTCTGATGCAAGAGCATACTGTATATACCAAAAACCCAGGAACTTTGGTATGTATGTCCCTGCATCAAAAGTCATCGCCTCCATTATAAAACTGATTTATCTGACTTTGGTATTCTGTAGTACTGGATCCTGAATTTTTGTATGTGACCCATCTGAAAGCAAACATTAATTACAGGGGAAATCATCAACAAAATTTTACAGAGGTGTAGTAGCCTATAGCTACCAATCTGAGGTTGGCTTTTATAATTCCATCTCCCTTATACAAGTGAATACCGACTGCTGATTGGTTGCTACAAGTTACTAGACCTCTTTAATGAATGACTCTAAAAAAAATTCCTCTGAAATTCTTTTATTTACCCATGCAGTGAACCCTGTAGGAAATCAGGGATTGCTGCCAGAGTGCTTGCCAAATGATGCAGCAACAGATGTGCTTAGGGCCAGAAGACATTACAGTGCCTCAGTCAGTTGCTTAGTCAGAGGTGACTAGGAAATTACAAGTGTAAGAGAACCCTAAGGGAGTAGTAATACACTTACAAATTAGTATCCTTATGCACCCTTTGCTGCAGTCACAAAGATATTGAAGTGCACTAAATAAGCAAAAACTACTGCTCAGTTTCAGTTATAAAAGAATTCACGGTGCCCATGTTAATCTGTGAGTGTTATTTTAGCACACACACACACATATATATATATATATATATATATATGTTTTAATTTTACCCAAATACACAAAGAAAAAACTACAGGAGAGTAATTTGTGCTTTCCCAACCTGCTGTACACTTCTTACCAGTAATAATGCCTATGGTGCTAGGAAACATCAGAAAAAGAAAATGGAAACAATTCCCATGATTCCCATTGCATTATCAGAAAGAACTTCAACTGGTCAGTAAGTTTTATCTGCATTGTTATAGTAACTACTATATGCACTGACAAATTAACCCTGAATAGAGCTGGCTTACTCGCTAAACACTAAAAGGGAGAAGATTGGTTGGGTTCCACTGTTGAATTTTAGGCGTGTAATTACATCATCTTCCTCATGCCTCAAGCACCAACAACTGGAGCGCTAAAATACTGTTTTAGCGCATGTGACACTTTTATACACCATGCTGAACACAGATAGTAGCACTGTATCTAGACACAACTCTGTATAAAACCAGAATGTTTAGGGTTAATATTACTAATCACCTGGAAAGGCTGCTCTGATTGCAGAGACAGATGGGCGGTCGGCGCTGCTGTTTTATGGTGTTTCAGAGCTTGCAGGCTGTATGGTAAATAGAGCCAAGGGTTTAGCTGCTCTATGGTCTACTGAGGCTGGCCAAGCATATGAAAAAATACTCAGAAACTACTGATTTCCAAGTCACACATGTCGATCCCATCAGTGCCACCCCCCTGCTCAAAGACTTTTATTGTTTTTGGCAAAAATGACCTGCAAACAGCTTTAATTGGGATGCAAATTTAATGCCCAGTTTAAAGTTGCTGACAGCTTGATGCTTACATGGTCCTTTCACCATATGGAAGTTTATACTGTTCATGATACGACAACCACAAAGTGTGCAGCAAAAAATATCCTTAGATATATAGGGCTGCATGCGCAGCTTGGAATTTATATACCTTGTTTTTTGTTTTTTTTTTCCTGGGAATTAAAGGCCAGGGGGGTATGATGCTAAGAAACTTGTCTTTAAAGGAAATTTCGAGAAAAAAATCATTATCAAAGTGACAAAACATTTGAATATAACATAACTTGTACCTCCTAATGCCGCTGATGTCTTGTAATTTTTTGCAAAATTTGGGCATGATCCCACTGTCTTGTCCCTCAGACATCTCTGTCCCTACCAGCACTCCATTTGTTAACCACATCCCATATTCCCCATGAAAAAACTGCCATTTCTGCATGTGTGCTCGTAACTGAGCACCTTCACCTGCTAAAGAAGAGCTGAAGTGATCTAATATTAAAGCCTGTGGGAGCTAGGGCCACGTTATTTTACTTACTTTATCTAGAGCTGCTCCTTCAGACCAATGATCCTGAACATTTAAAACATTGTATTTCTCCTTTAAATGTGACCACAGAAGTGCCAGGTCACTGCTTCACTATACTACACTACCCACTTAGATTGTAAGCTCTACGGGGCAGGGACCTTTAACCTCTTGTTTCAACCACAATCTAGCACTTAAAGTGATGTATACTATCAAAAAAAAAAAAGAGAGCTTGTGGGGATCTTTTGGATGATAAAGGGGTCGTTTTGAATGAGAAACTACAAGGTGGGCACTTAAGCTGCAGCTCTAAAATTTGTATCTAAAAGATTGTTCTCCGTTACCGGTCTGTAACGACAGATTTTCAAAAGGGGTTTACGTCAACAAAACAACACACCTATATTGCTGAAAATGTGTTTTTCAGATGATGTAAAATTAGAGGGGGGAGTACTTTGGTGGGTCCATTTTTGATGTGTGAAATAAATGTTGTTCTGATTGAATTTTGAGGATTTTTTTTGAAACAACAGAATCCACTGACACTTAGGTCAAAATGTATTACATTTGGAAAGACTGCTCTTGTCTTGATCATGTCTAACCACCGCTACAGACCTAGCAACTAGTGAGTTATCCATGGCAAGGCACTGATTAGTACATCTTGCCTATGCCTGCTGTGCATTACAGTATATTGTAGCCACCCAGCATATCATTTCTTTAGTCCGTTCAGTTGATCCTTGCAATTCAATCCAGGTGACCAGTTACTTGGTGTACAGAAAAGAATATTAGCAACAGCAGAAGAATGGAACCAATCTTCCTATCTCAACTCATGTTCACATTAGATACTTGTGAATTTAAAGGGAATATTAATCCATTAGTGTAAATTATGTTACCCTGTTTAAATGAAACTCTGAGGGGGGTTATTCACTAAAGTCTGAATTGCTGCGTATACGTGTGAGTTTGCCAGATAAAAATAGTCGCAATAAGCTGCTACTGTCGCCGTCGCGTCTTTATAATGAGAATATTGTCTCAGTCGCGACTTTATTATGGGAAAATTGTCGCGGGTTTGCTGTGGGAATCCGCTGTTTGAGAATTCGACAGTTGAATTTTCACCGTACTTAATAACCTCCCCACTCTTTGCATTGTAAACTGCTGCCATTTTTGGTAAGCTATCCCATCTGTCCTGCACCCTTGCTGTAAAGCACTGCATTACAATGTTACCAAAAAGTCTTCTCTGATTACAGAACATGACCTTTTGTCTAGCCCACCTGTCTTTCTGTAAAACAGGGGTCCCCAAACTACGGCCCGCGGGCCGGATGCGGCCCCCTGAGGCCATTTA
>WMED01027565.1:0-10601 GCA_019650415.1 Pipa parva | reverse complement strand
AATCACTTTCCCATGTCTGTATTATAATTGTATTGTTACATTGTACAGCGCTTTGTAACCAAGCGGAGCTTATAAATAAAATTATACATACATATGGAATACACAATTTATTCCCAAGCTTAATTCTGATTGGCCATATACCAATTAGAGACTGGCAAAGGGTATATAACCCCTACTATTCTCTGCAGTTCTCTGTCAGGTAAGATCCTCTGCTATATAAATAGGCTGCTGAGCTGCGGCAAAGACTTTGGAGAGGAAACATCTCTAGAGTTTTTTTATTTTAATAGTGGTTAAATAGCATCCATCACCTTTTGCTTCTTCAGCAAGCAAATCCACTGTTTAGAGAACTAGGAGTAGTGAATTTGCATCTGTCGTACCAAAGTATGTGAATTCGCTACATCTGGTGAATTCGCACTTTGAGAAAGAAGTCGTCTGATGATTAACTGTTTCCATCCAATTACCTGGATGCTCTTGGAACAGGATCTTATTGTTCCTTGAGCATCTCTGTGCCTGTAACTCCTTAACATGGAGTCAATACGGGATACCTGGACTCATGGAAATGTTCTGGACTTGTAGTCGTAATCTGTAGTCCTCAGCTGAATGCTTTTTACTTTCAGCTAAAATAATGTTTCCTAATTCAGTTGTTTATAGAAAGACCTAACAGATCCCAAATTGTCACAGTCCATGAACATTCTATATGGCCACCACCCTGGTTAGCACAGTAATTATGTACACAAATCCTTCCCTTTCCTCTGACGGCACTAGTGCATAGAACCAGTCCTTACAATTTCAGTATTTTATTAATGACTGTTGTGAGTGAGTGAGTGAGTTAGTGAATGAGCGAATGAAGAATCTTCTCCTGATGAAAGCAATTCATTCTTTTCCAGATCAACAATGACAACATTGCTTCTACGGAAATTCATAGCCTGGATTCCCAGCACACAGGTCAGACACTACGGAGTATAACAAAGCAGAGCTGGACTGGATAGAAAACTAGTTTTGTAAATCAATGAATTTTTTGTACATCTTCGTCCTAGTAATGGTGGTTTAACGTTTACACCCAGGTTATACAAAACAGGTTAGACTTGGACTATCTTCAAGGAATATATTGTGGTGCACACCAATTCACTTTCTTATAGGTGGTACAAGATACTTGGATGTTAGGCAACACATCACCATATATGTAACCCTTTTATATATATATATACTGTATATATACTGTATATCACCATATATGCAACCCAGTCACTCCAGCTGAGACTAGTGACTGTAGGAGGTTCATTGCTGCTTCTGTTCTGGCTTAGTGATTGTTTAGACCTGAGCTAGATAGGGCTATAGTTAGCCATGAGTACCAAACCCGTATATAGGACCATCTGGCGGTATGTGCTAAGGATCTTGTCGATAATGATGCTAAGTTGTCCGTGATTATGTCCCAGAAAGAGGTTGGCACAGGTTGACCCATTGGCTTCACTAGTGGTGCCAATTTTTTGAATTCCTGAAAGTGAAATAGGGATGAGGCATCAGCTATACAATTATTGAGTCCTGGTACATGTTTGGCTTTGAACCATAAATTTAGCTTAAGGCATTCTAACACTATGGCCTGTAAAACTCGCACTATAGGGGGTGATGATGATGTTTGACTGTTGATAGCAGTGACTGTCCCCATATTGTCGCACCAGAATGTGCTTGTTGCTTAGTTTATTTCCCCATATGATTATTGCTGCATATATAAGGAAAAGCTCTAACAGTGTTAGGTAGCGAATATTTTCGGACTCAGACCATGACTTAGGCCATTTCGCTGCGAATCATTCCCCTTGGAAAAATTCTCCCATTCCTACACTGCCTGCTGCATCTATGAAAGTTGTAAATCTAGGTTCGACATTTCTGGTTCTTGCCAGGATGATCTGTCATTTTAATTATGCAAAAATGTTTGCTATACTTTAAGGTCTTCTTTTATGCCTTTTGATAGTCTGATGTTCTTATTGGGAGCTTTAACTCTATTAGTAGATAGGGATAATCTGAGGCAAAAAACCCTTCCCATCGGTATTACCCTAGTTTCAAATATCAGGTGGCCTAAAAGTGATTTTACTTGTCTTAGGTTTACTTTCTTTCATATAATTGCTCGAAATGATTAATGCATTTAATTTGTCTTCTGGCATGCTGAATGTCATGTTTGCAGTATCTATTTCGATACCTAGGAAAATTATTTTATTAGTGGGGCCTACTGTTTTGCCCATTGCAACTGGGATGCCGAAATGTGCTGCTATCGCTTTAAATGACCATAGCAGATGGTTTCAGTTGTTAGTTGTGTTTGGGCCGACAAATAAAAAGTCATCAAGGTAGTGCATGGTGTGATTAAGGCCTGTTTCTTGCTGGACGACCCATTCCACAAATGTGCTAAACACTACAAAATAGTAGCATGATATACTGTAGAGCCTCCCATTCTGAGGAACATATTTACTATGTGTTTGTCATTAAATCGACAACCTAATACATGAACACAATCCGGATGAACTGGAAGAAGTCTGAATGCCGATTCTATATCAGATTTGGCTAATAGTGAGCGGTGGCCACATTATTTAACTAGCTCTAGGGCTTTATCAAATGGTTATGCTGTCATGGGCTGATGCGCCTTTTGGGTGGGAATGGTAGTAGATTAACCTGTATTTTCCTTGTTCTTTTTTAGGGACAATCCCCCAGGGATATTCTTAGGTTGTGAATGGGTAGGGACATGTATGGACCAGCCATTCTGCCTAGTGTGAGTTATTTATGTAGCTTTTGGAATACTTCTTCCTTATTGTTTTCCACTGATTTTAGATTGTTAGTAAATATTGGTGTCTGCGATGGTATGAATGGGATTCTACAACCTTCTCTAAACCCCAATTTGAGTATTGCTGCTTCTTTCCTTGGGGTATAGCTCTAGCCATGGTAGCATGTTTTGTATTTTTACTGACATCTTCGCCAGCTTGCAAATTGGTGAGTGTTTTTGTTCCTCCCAATTTTGCTTTCTTAAAGCACCTGATTGCTGGATGTGATCCATTACAGAAGGAGTACTTGCGCCTGAATCTGCAATTGGTGTTCCATCGGCAATAACTTTCATTAAACTGCCAGCGTAATCCCCTGCGCCCTGTATTTGCCAGCCCTCCTGCACTTGGAGTGCCGGCAAGGTATTGAATAGGTCTTTGCTGAGCATTGTTAGGTCTATGGAGGGTCATCACTAATAGATATAGATTTATATCCTGGCAATCCCAGGTCCCAAGGCAATCCTCATGTCACCTGTTCTGACTGACATTCAGACCATGAATTGTTCGTCATATTGTAACCAGCAATTAGTTCAAGGTAGTTAAATAATTGTGTCCCTTGTTCTGGGCGCTCTTCACAGACAATAATAGCGAAGGTCACGAAGCCATGTACCCAATTGTTTATTGTACGCGGTAAGGTGATATGGCGTTCTTCTTGTTTTTCTTGTTTTGTTTGTGGATTCTTTGTTAGAATTGATGAGAGAAAATACTTATTGACCTGACCAAATTTTTTCTTTTGTTGTTTGATCTATATGTAGACTAAGTGGTGCTATTTCACATTGTTGTTCATTATTGGTTTGTAAATCTCTGACTTGTTCTGAATTTGTGTGTTATCCTATCGTTTCTGTGCTGCTCTATTGTCGTTGATGCTAGACAACTTTATCAGTCTTACACGTGGAAATGCCATATATAATGAAACTGCTGGTCCAGAACATATATTATTGCCCAAACTGTTGCGCTGCAGTTAATCAGAGCGTAGCAGGTCATACAAATGTTGTGACAATGATTAACTGTTGCTGGAAAGTAGGGTAGGTCTGCATGACCAGCGGCACTGCAGAACAATAACGTACGTGATTATTCAAAAGAAAATATTTCAGACTTATAATATATAAGCTGATCTTTTAGAGTTATATTTTGAGGTGAGACACTTACTCCTGTTGTATAAATATATATAGTAGGACAGACACCTTTGACAATAGACAGGTGGTTGTACTAACTATGTCTCTGTGTTTCTTACTTCTTATCTGTTTGTTCTAAGTGATCTTTGTATCGACAAGTCACTCTACCTCCAGGCAACTTCTATTTCTATTTCAGACAAACAAAAATCTTACCAATGATGATCTGCCAATGCTTTGTAAATTCAACTGGGGCCGCGGGCTCATTAACCAAACATTAGCTTCTGATGAGAGAATAGTACAGTACCAATGTCTCTGAGTTGTTCTGTCCTGTTTAAAGACTAACTAATGGGAATTCATCAATAGGGGCAACTGTTTCCAGAGGTCTTGTAACCCACAGCAACCTGTCAGCATTTATTGGTTTAAGGGAACAAATATTATGAATCACTGCTTGGTTGCTAAAAGTTACCAGACCTCTAGAAAGTTTGCCCTATTGATGAATGCTTGGAAGAGAGTTCACGCATCTAACTTATGGGCTTTTTACGTGTTTCTTTTAACAGATGTAGATGAGTGTGCTAGTCCTGAGTCCCCATGTGGGCCAAACTCCAACTGTACCAACACAGTGGGATCCTACCTGTGCCGCTGCCATCGAGGCTTCCTTACAGGATCAAAAGGCTGTGAGGGTGAGAAAAAATATTCTTGAAACTAAACAACAAATGAACATGAAGGCAAGGCTCAATTTCTCTGGATTGATTGTACATTTGTAATGTTAATTTATGTGGTCTTGGGTAAAGTCAGGAAGAATTCTTACATTAATAAATATGTGTGATGCACAGACCTTTGTAAAACATGCAATAGCCGTTTCCTTGAATAGAAAAAAAAGAGTGGCTTTCTAGTGTGTGTTGTCTCAGAGGCATCAATATGATCTGCTCCACCTGTAGTACAAATAGAAATCTTAATATGGTCAAGTCAGTGCATTTCTGCTTCTTATTATGTAGGATTGTGTCACTCTGACACAACGACCACAGAGCAAAGCAACATCACAGTGTTACACACAAACTGATGGGACAGCGAATGATATGGGCAGATCTATACAGCAGCTAAAATTATTTTATTTCTTTTATCAATTCTCAAGGTCTCCCTCATCCCTCATAAACATTCCTGAACATCCTGGAGGATACGTGGTCAGCAGTGAACTAGATCTGCAATTTTATGCAGCAGAAGAGAGAAATTCTTATTAAGTTAATTTTATATATTCAGAAGCAGAGTTCCTGCACGACAAATACAAATGAGATTCTAATATTCTGCATTTGGGGGCTGATAACACATTTATACACTGAAATGCTCAGTGTCCTTCTGTATCTGGACTTCAAAGTGATTTTGTCTTTTATTAACTTGATTCTTAAACTGGTGACTTATGGGCCCAGTATTGAATGTTAGATTGTCCAGACCATTGATAAAGATGACAACAGGTTCCATTTGGCAACACTCTTGGAGTCCAGGTTTCATGCAATCTGATTGTTCAACTCATGGTCTGCACAATTTTACATCTCAGGCAAACTTTGATAGAGGTTCCTGACCACCTCATTTTCTCTTTCAGGGATTAGCTCTTATCTTATCAGACTGGACATAAGAATGGCTGACCAACAAGCATAATAAACTAAGGTCAATCAGTTCAGACAATCATTTGGTTTACCAACTTTTCGGATGATTTACATTCACATACAGTTATAATATAATAGAGAGTTTGGAATTGAAAAGGGTGCCTAAATTTTAATCTCTTTCCAGTTACTTGTAAGGTTGAAATAACACAAACCTGTGTGATATTTAAATAACCATATAGTGCCTAAATAGTCCAAGATAAGTCCAAGATAAACAGTACAGATGGTATGATAAAATGACAACTGCTCTCTTCCTGTCTTTCCCATAGAGAGAACCACATGTCCTGCCAGTGAGGGTTTTAATAATATTTCTAGGACTCTCCTATGAATATTATTAAACACATTTCAAGCCTGTTAAATTATACTTTACCCGTGACTATACATTTTTAGGCTGACACTAGATGAAGCTATTATATAACATATAAGCGCTTTAGTACAAGAGAAGGTATTTTCCACAGAAAATATATTAAATGAATAAACCCCTTGTAAGCAGGTCTGTGGGAGAGTTACAGATGGAGTATATGTGCCATTTAGACTCCTGTCAACAATGGCATAAAATCCTGGAAAAGGTAGAGGCTGGCAGGGTTAAACTGTCAGTGATTGTTGTTAAACTGGAGTTTGGGCCCAGGGTTTAGGAGTGGCTGAAGAGTTTTGGGTGGGAAGGCCATTCCTGTACTCCATCTCAGGTTTTCCTAATTTAGAGCACCTGTGCAGAAAAGGTTTAAAAGCACAAGATTAGCTAGAGAGAGAGAGACTCTCAGTGTATGTCTGGCTGTGCTGAGGTGTGGTTAGTGGAAAGACCACTGGGACTCCGTGGAGTGAGGTTTATGGGAGAAAGTTACGCTTTTGGAAGAAAACTCTGCAAATCAATGTTATTTTTTTTATGTTATTATTTTGCCAAGTCAGGCTGGATTTTTGTTCAAGTTTTTTGATGTTCTGTAAATAAAGACGAATCCTCAGAATGGAACCTGTTTGAAATTTGTTATTGGTAAAGACTAACCCAGCCAAGTGAGTGAAATCCCTACACCCTTTTTTTTCCAATTTTCGTAGAGTCCAGCCGGTACACTACACATACTGTACCTTCTAGCGCTGCCACGATTTTTTCTGAGCAACACAGAAACGATTTGCTTTCCAGTTATTTGACTGTCAAGAAAGGAAAACACAAACTTAATTACAACTCATGCAAATCTTTCTACTTGTAAATATTGTATTTTAAGATGTCCAGCTCAGTTGTTACCCAGACACTGTGTACTTCACATCTCTCTGAGTGTAAAGTAATGTTTTCTCCTCTCTCTAGATGTGGATGAGTGCCAGGTGGCTGAAGTAACTGGTCTACAGGCTTGCCCTGCTTATTCCTCCTGCAGAAACACGCACGGTTCCTTTGCTTGTTCTTGTAACTTAGGCTTTGTCATGGGCCTGCATGGGAAGGTCTGCGTTGGTAAGTACGATAATGCAAAGGTTAATCTGAAACACAAAGAAGATATTCCTTCCAGTCCTTAAAATCCATAGGCAAGCCACAAGCAATGACTGCACCCTGGCTGCCTATAGGACTAATCTCCACTAGACATACCAAGCTCTGAATACAGTAAGTCTTATACAATATAGTAAAAAAATAAAAAAATAAGTTCCTCTTTTTTCACCTCCCTGTTTACATAATGTTGGACCAGCTCTTTTTGTACTTGTTTATAGACACCAGGCATCTAAACCATTTGTATTTCATGGTAAGGATTTATATGTTGCTTGGCAGATGTAGATGAGTGCACCTTCGAGGAGAAGTGTCTACGGGAACTGGGGAACCTGTGTATAAACACAGAGGGAAGTTATCGCTGTAGCTGTCAGGAAGGATTTCAGGAGGTGGGACAAGCTTGTGTGGGTGAGTCTTTGTCTCTATGTTTCTCTAGAATTTATGCCACCACGATTGGATAGTTCATTTGTTACCATTCAGAACAGGGAATATATGAGTCTAATCTCCTTTCCACCTTACAGAATGATTACCAATTTAAAAAACAAATATAATGGAAGAAGCAAACTGTACTGGATTTTAAGTCCAGCCCTAATCTTCCACTTCTACAGGGCAGCGTTAAGTGTACGACTCATTTCCTCTGGGGGTTTAGTATTTAGCGAGTATAAATACACTTAGAAACTATATTATTAACGATATGTATAATATGTACTGTGTTAGAGTGTCATATTGTGTCATTTTGGTTGGTGGTGTGCCCCAGGATTTTGTAAATATAAAAAATGTGCCGCGGCTTGAAAAAGGTTGAAAATCACTGCTCTGTCTAGTAATAGACATACAGTATCCATAATATTCTCCCTCTGGCTATTGGCAGATGTTGACGAGTGTAAGGAAAACCCAGATATTTGCTCAGGAGTGGGGACCTGTGAGAACACGTTGGGAAGTCACCGATGTGGATGTCCGACTGGTTTTCGGGGCAATGGAACTCACTGTGAAGGTGGGTATCCCTGGCAACCAAGAAATAAAAATTAATTAATTCAGTTTTTTTTTAAATTTCTCTTTAAAGTGCACCTGTCACTGAAAATAAAGGTTTTGTAAATATATATATCTAGTTTTTAAAAAATGTCCCTTTATACAGTGTTTCTCTCTGTCATCTTCCTTGTCAGCCTGACTTTTTTTTCCCAAGCTGGGTGGGCGGGGCTAAATGATGATTGACATTATAGCTCCTCCAATCAGATCCCTGCTAGATCGTGATTTAAGGGATCTGATTGGAAGAGCTATAATGTTAACCATTTAGCCCCGCCCACCAGACTCAGGAAAGAAAAGTCGGGTTGACAAGGAAGATGACGGAGAGAAACACTGTATAAAGGGACATTTTGATAATATATTTTATCAAAACATTTCATTAGTAAAACCTAAATTAGTGTTAGTTTTGAGGTGACAGGTGCCCTTTACCAACCTTCCACTGATTTCTGTTGTGTAAAACATTTTAACAGGATCCAGCTTAGCCCCATTTCCCAGTATTGTAGATCCATGGTAAAAACAGTGAGTTAAAAAACTCACAGCTGTTGTTGATAAGATACTATGTTTCACTCACCATCATGCCCAGGGCAGTAATCTTCAGGGTGAAGTTTATCATTGTGGGGGTACTTGATTTAAAGGTACAGTTCCCTCTATATAGATCAGACATCAGGCAGTTCCTTCCTAATACAAATCTATCCTACTCCCAAACATGTCCTGGGTGCCTAGTGTGTAGCACAATTAGTCCACTGCCTCACCTGGATAGGGCCACATTAGCGGCACTACTTAGCTTCTATGACTCTCATCCCCTGACATTAATATACAGTTTATTAGGAATGCTTAGGCCAAACAGCTGATCCCAGCATGCACTTGGTTTCTCCCAAGAGGCATCTCATTCCAGCTTTTTACTACACAACCTTACAAACTCTCTACAGGCGCTGCTTAACACAGCTGGCCTTCACATTACATTATACTGAAATTTCTCACTTTGGCCACTAGGGGCACTAACACAAGGGACACCAAACATTGCTAAATATTTGTTACTATTTGCTCATATGTATAAAAAATTGAAAAGGAAAAAGTACTGAGTTTTTCTGTTTTAATGCAATTTTGCTTATTTTACACACAGCAGTGATTTTACCCTGGGTGTTTTCTGCTTTTGATGTTATTTTAGTAAACATGTCTGCAAATTCCCTTTTAGTAAGTAAACGATGACTGGAGTGGGTAAATATCACCCAAGTTACTCCAAAGCAGGAAATGTCTTTATGAAGATTTTGTAATTCCTGCATTATCTATTTTATAGCATTGTGCCTGGTAATTTAGCAATTCATCTGACTGGCAGCCCGGTTTATAACAACTTCTTCACAGTTGAACCAATCAGAGCTGGCTCTGGCCCTATTGGCGCCCTAGGCGACCCCCTCCCCTGGCGCCCCCCCTCCCCACACAAACCTCCCAGCTGGCCGGCACAAATGTAAAAAAAAAAAAAAAAAAATGCTAGGGGAGCCCCCTGGGTAGGCGGCGACCCTAGCATTTGCCTACTCTGCCTAATGGCAGTGCTGGCACTGGAACCAATGTTTGTAAAATAACTTCAATTTAACACCAAAAATAGGAGCTCACACCCATTGCATTCTGGGGCAGGTGCCCTCTGAGGGGAAAAGTGTCACCAGAAAACACAGTGGGATCTGCTGAGTAAATGTATGTAGATCATGCAGGGAATTATGGGAGGTAGCAACTTTATGGAAGGGAGAGTGCCAGACACTGGCTTCCCACCCAGCGCCAGGGGAGAGTGCCAGACACGGGCTTCCTACCCAGCGACAGGGGCAGGGACTTCTCACACAGTACTTATTCAACTTTTAACCTCCCAAACAGAAACATCAGCTCCCTCTTACACAAACAGGAATTGATTAATCACAAACCAGCAGATATGCCACAAAATGTCACTGACAAAATTACTTTTGTGAGGCAAGTTTAAACTTGTGAAAGCTTTTGTGGTTTCATCCATTTGCTTTTCTAAGGTAGCTGGTGAGTGTGAAGTTAAGGTGTGTGTGCCAGTGGTAATTATTTCATTGGTCATTCCAGATGAGAACGAGTGCGCCTCTGGTGGTCACGGCTGTGATTCTAACGCTCATTGTGGAAATGTCATTGGTTCCTATTTTTGTCAATGCTACCAAGGATTCAATGGAGACGGCCACAGGTGCTATGGTGAGATTAGTGAAAATAAAGTAAACATGTACATAACTAAATGTCACAGTCTAAATTATAAAGGGAATGGGGCTTTACAAGGAGCTTAATTTGCACTGCATTATTGTATACAGTGGCTGTAGGGGCCTAAGCCCACAAGGGCTGACTGCAACCACTGCATCTCCTCTATAAAGCAGCATCCAGTGCCACTGGAATCCAGTAAGTCTCCGCTTTGAGCACAGTGATC
Organism: Pipa parva; assembly: GCA_019650415.1. Lineage (NCBI taxonomy): Eukaryota > Metazoa > Chordata > Amphibia > Anura > Pipidae > Pipa > Pipa parva. The sequence continues at coordinate 117 of WMED01027565.1, read as the reverse complement.
TAGCAGTATGTTTCTGCTGTAACTATACATAAAATTGCCATAAAACTTTATTGTTGTCACTACAGTCATGGCCAAAAGTTTTGAGAATGACACAAATGGTAATTATTACAAAGTCTA